>BLSH010281247.1:263973-275768 GCA_018402905.1 Glandirana rugosa | reverse complement strand
TTTTTTTTTTTTTTGTCCTCAAAACGAACGTGTACTAACCTACTAACTTGAACCGTGTTGAAGTAAAGTAAGTGATCCCGGAGAGAGTATACCCGGTGGTCCCCCGTCATTTTTATCCGTCAACTCAATCCGACCCAAATGTATATACGCTTAACCTACACCTAAAGAGTGAAGGATAAGCGTAATGTTCGCTCACACGGACCGAGCGCTACCTCGGCCAAATGTCTCCAGGGTCCACCGGCGCCAGGTGTAAGGTTTTCCTAGGACACGCAGAAACCCAGGCTAAGTCCACGTAGTCCGTTTTTAAACCTGGACTAAACGTGGACTTGGTCACTTCTCCCTGCGTGCCCTGGAGTACGACACTTTACTGCCCCCTGGTGGCCCATATGAGAGAGGCCCTAGTGAATGAAATGAAGTTGTGCCAAGTTCAATCATCCAATCATGTGCAAGCAAAACTCCTGTTTTTTTTTTTTTTTTAATTCTCCTTCCTAGTGATTGGGCATACTTTGCAAAGTTCATTTTAATTTGGTTCCTCATCGTTCACTCAGATAAGTGGAAATTCATTATGAAAGTGAACTTGCTGCTTTCGTTTAGTAAATTGACCCCATTGTCTGGATCTTTACAGGTAGTTGGGTATTCTGCAAGAGAAATGTGAGACATCAGTTATACAATTGTACATAGAAAATGACTCACCGCAGCCACACCTGACATTTTACACCACCTTTCAGTCTGCAGCACGCAATGTCATGGCAGCTGCAACCTGTTTTAAAATAAGATGATTTACATTGAGGCAAGCCAAAAGTTTTTATTTTGTAGGAAATAATGAACATTTCTGTTTTTTTGCCAGTAATGTGTCATTGCTCTCAGGAAAATCTCATATAATATATTATATGAGGCATTATATTCTAAACACAACTATATAGCTCTATAAACCATCATACTGCATCTCTTAAACAAGCATAACTAAAAGGAAAAAACTTTTTTTTTTAGTTTTAGATAGGGTTGAGAGAAGTGAAACATCTGTCTTTTTTATTTATTTTTTGCTGTCTATGCCCCTGTTAGGCTTCATTCACACTGGGCTTAAAAAATGCCAGTTCTTTTGGCAGAAAAAAATGCTCATGAAGAGCGATTTTGTACAGGCGTTTAGCGTTTTTTTTCTGTCGGAAAACTCCACTCTAAACCACAAACCAGAAGGCTCCATTCACATTTGGGGCTTTGGGATCTCAGGCAGAATCGCTGCGTTTCAGCCCGCAATCTCAAATTGCTCTGGAATCGCAAAACGCATGTTCAGGTGCCATGCTTTTTTAAAGGCACCTAGGCACGGTGCGGCTTTGCAGCAAACCATAACGCGGGAAGCTGGTCGCCCAAAAAATCCTGCTGTTTTGTGGGATTGTTGTGCACTGTGTTTTAGGTGCCTTTGAAATGAATGGCAACTAAACATGCGCTTTGCGATTGCGATGTGATTTGAGATCACAGGCAGAATTGCTGTGATTCTGGCCAAGATCCGAAAAACGCATAGCTCCCAACTGTCTCTGATTTCAAGGCACTATCCCTGATTTGGAGCAAAGTCCCTCTGTCCCTCTTTCCTCCTCATTTGTCCCTCATTTTGGTCTCCTCTGTATAGTTTGGCAGCGGCTGGTGTATGAGGGGTGCTTGGGCGCCGCCTCCCTGCCGGCTAAAGAAGAAAGAAAAAGAAAGAAAGAAAAAGTCAGCCCCGCCCCCCCTACAGGAGGCACCGGTACATTGACTTTCTTTCTTTTTTTTTTTTTTTCTGACAGCCAAGTAGTGAGCCTATTGGTCGGCCATTAAAGCCTATGTGGGTGCGCTTGAACAGGCGCACACACACAGGCTGATTGGCTGCCCTGAGCCTGCGGCTCATTGTGATTGGATGCAATGGCCGGGGGCGGGTCACTGTGGAAGCGGACATGACTCTGGCTCCCACAGAGATCATGAAAGCCCGGTGACCAACGAGGGGGGGGGGCAGCCCACTTCTCTGCATGCCGAATCTCTGCAACAATCCTGCCTGCCTATTGGATAGGGTAAGTGCGGGGGGGTCTCTGCAATGTACCCCACCTGTGTTATTGGCTGCAAACTGCCCCACCTGTGTTATTGGCTGAAAACTGCCCCACCTGTGTAATTGGCTGCAAACTGCCCCACCTGTGTTATTGGCTGCAAACTACCCCACCTGTGTTATTGGCTGCAAACTGCCCCACCTGTGTTATTGGCTGCAAACTGCCCCCACCTTTGTTATTGGCTGCAAACTGCCCCCACCTGTGTTATTGGCTGCATACTGCCCCCACCTGTGTTATTGGCTGCATAACTGCCCCACCTGTGTTATTGGCTGCATGACTGCCCCCACCTGTGTTATTGGCTGCATACTGCCCCACCTGTGTTATTGGCTGCAAACTGCCCCACCTGTGTTATTGGCTGCAAACTGCCCACACCTGTGTTATTGGCTGCAAACTGCCCCCACCTGTGTTATTGGCTGCAAACTGCTCCCACCTGTGTTATTGGCTGCATAACTGCCCCCACCTGTGTTACTGGCTGCATAGCTGCCCCCACCTGTGTTATTGGCTGCAAACTGCCCCCACCTGTGTTATTGGCTGCATAACTGCCCCCACCTGTGTTATTGGCTGCATAACTGCCCCACCTGTATTACTGGCTGCATAACTGCCCCCACATGTGTTACTGGCTGCATAACTGCCCCCACCTGTGTTATTGGCTGCATAACTGCCCCCACCTGTGTTATTGGCTGCAAACTGCCCTCACCTGTGTTATTGGCTGCATAACTGCCCCCACCTGTGATACTGGCTGCATAAGTGCCCCCAAATGTGATACTGCAATTTACCCCCTCCTGTGTTATTGGCTATAATTTACCCCACCCGTGATATTGGCTGCAATTTACCCCCACCTGTGATACTGGCTGCTATTTACCCCCACCTGTGATGCTGAGCTGTATACTGTATCCTGTGATGCTGAGCTGTATACTGTGTCCTGTGATGTGATGCTGAGCTGTATACTGTTTCCTGTGATACTGAGCTGTATACTGTGTCCTGCGATGTTGAGCTGTATATTGTGCCCTGTGATGCTGAGCTGTACACTGTGTCCTGTAATGCTGAGCTGTATACTGTGTCTTGTGATGCTGAGCTGTATACTGTGTCCTGTGAGGCTGAGCTGTATACTGTGTCCTGTGATGCTGAGCTGTACACTGTGTCCTGTAATGCTGAGCTGTATACTGTGTCCTGTGATGCTAAGCTGTATACTGTGTCCTGTGATGTGATGCTGAGCTGTATACTGTGTCCTGTGATACTGAGCTGTATACTGTGGGCAAAAAGAAAGAGGATTGAAATAGCTCCCCCGTCGGGGTCAGTAACAATATTTAAACAGGAAAAACGTGAAATCACGTCTATCCAAACTAGCCACTCATCCCCCCTACAGGGATGGGGTCCCTAGGGCTAAACTAGGACTATGACAACTTGTGTGATCACACAAAAGAGCTCGTAGGCGGGACACTCAGGGCATTAAAACATAGAAGTTTATTGAAATTGAAAAATTTAAAAAGAGAAACACCATTTACCATTGACGCATAACATGATAAAAATGACAACGTTGAGACAACAGTGACAGTGCATATTTTGACCACTGATCACTGTATTAGTGTCACTGGTTCCCAAAAAGTGTCAGTTATTGTCCGCGGCAATATCGCAGTCCCACTATAAGTTGCTGATCGCTGCCATTACTAGTAAAGAAATAAATAAATAAAAATTTCAGTATATGTCCTATAGTTTGTTTACACTATAACTTTTGCGCAAACCAAACAATATACGCTTATTTCAATTTTTTACCCAAAAATATGTAGTAGAATACATATTGGCCTAAATTAATGAAGAAATTTGATTTTTTACAGTTTTTTATTGGGTATATTTTATAGCAGAAAGTAAAAAATATTGTTTTTTGGGTTTTTTTTCAAAATTGTCTGTCTTTTTTTGTTTATGGGGGGCAAAACAAAAATGCAGTGGTGGTCAAATACCTCCAAAAGAAAGCACTATTTGTGGGAAAAAAAGGACATACATTTTATTTGTGTACAGCGTTGCATGAGGCCCCAATTGTCAGTCAAAAATAACGCAGTGCCTTATCACAAAAAATGGCCTGGTCATGAAGGGAGGGTAAATCTTCCGGAGGTAAAGTGGCTTTGCACACTGCAAATCTCATAGTCCATAATCCCTAGTCCATCCAAGGAGTAAGCACGAGAGGGTGGCTACACTCCTATATACAATGGGACCAATGGATAACGAATGTATCCACCCTCTAAGGGGAAGTCACATCATCGCAAAAAATAAAAATAAAAAGCGTCCGGAAGAGGCGGAGAGCAATAGAATATATTTTTAGACTATACTATACTATGACTAAATTGCTGCTTTCATATATACAAAAAATTCTAACCAGAAGCTGGAGAAGCCATTGCTATAATGTAAGAAAACCAATTTCTGTTTAATGCATTTATATTAACACTTAAAATGTTTATGTGAGTAGACAGGTGATTCCACCGCATTGCCAGTTCCAGAATTTTACCACAAGGTGGGGCAAGGGAGCTACTGAGACTTGCTCATTTCTGAACAGTGTTTTATTTGGGAAGTAGTATCATTTTAAATACTGAATTCATATTATAACATTTTAACTACTCGAATCTACCTCCAACCAGACTGAAACATTTTGTTATTTTGGAGATCTATCAAGATTGCACCAAATCACTTTTCACCTTTTGAGGTTTTTCCCACCATATTATGTGTTTTTTTCAGGATGGATTATATTTTAACAACTTGACCTCTGGAGCATTTACCCCCTTTCATGGCCAGGCCATATTTTGTGATATGGCACTGGGTTATTTTAACTGACAATTGCGCAGTCAAGCAATGCTGTACCCAAATAAAATTGATGTCATTTTTTTATCCACAAATAGAGCTTTCTTTTGGTGGTATTTAATCACAACTGTGGTTTTTATTGTTTTGCGCTATAAACGAAAAAAAAAAGACCGGCGATTTAAAAAACAAAACAAAAGAAAACAATATTTTTTATTTTCTGCTATAAAACTGTCCCATTAAAAGATCAAGTTTCTTCATAAGCTTAGGCAAATATGTATTCTGCTACAAATTTTTGATTAAAAAATCACAATAAGTGTATATTGATTGGTTTTCACAAAAGTTATAGCGTCTACAAACTATGGTATATATACTGGAATTTTTTACATTTTTATATACTAGTAATGGCGGCAATCAGCGACTTACAGCGGCACTGTGATATTGTGGCAGACAGTCTGACACTAACTTACACTTTGGGGGAACCAGTGACACATACAATGATCAGTGATAAAAATATATGTCACTGTACTAATGACACTGGCTGAGAAGGGGTCACACGTCTAGGGCGATCAAAAGGTTAACTGTTGCCTAACCAGTGTTTGTGCTTACTATGTGTGCTGCTTTTACTATGGGAAGTGATGGATTTTATTCCCTGTCTTGTAGGAACACAGAATCCATCCCTTCCGCCTGTCAGAATGGAACTCTGCCTTGTTTAGATAGGCAGAGCTCTGTTCTGTGTCTCTGCCCGATGATCAGCGGGTGATGGCGGACATCTATTGGCCGGCACCCACTGATCGGCTTGTGCTGTGTCAAAACACAGCACAACCATGGTGCAGATGCCGCACACTGCCCCCTACCCAGAAGTGTCGGATCACGTATGTGGTACGTGATCCAGTGCAGAGTGGTCACCCTTCCACAGTATATGTACGGACGGTGGGCGGTTGGCAAGTGGTTAATCTGGAAGCAAATTTGCATACATATATTTACCTTACAATTTAATTGACAAAGTCTCCTGGAGACACCACATACATTTAATATGTATGCAATTTAGCATTTAGCCCAAAGTTCAGTTTAGGAGAGCTTTCTTCAGTTTTGTTGTTTATATTTTGAAAAAAGCTAAAATTAAGCTTTGTGTGTAAATTATAAGTGTAGATTTAAGATGACAATGAGCTGATTTACTGAATTAGGAGTTGAAAATCTTCACTTAGGCTGGCCACACATTATACATTTGTCTTGTACAACTTTCCTTTAGATTTATCAAAACCATATAATAGGAGGTCAAACCTAAACATTTTCAATTTGTATGCAATCAGGCAGGTCCTTTCACTACATAGTTGATGGTAAATCTAAAGGAAATTGAATAAGAAAATTGCATGTTGTATTGCCAGCTTAAGTATATATACGCAAATTGTCCAATTATGTGAAAAGCATATGACTAAGGATTTAAATTCACCAGGAATTATAAAATGATGGGAGCATGTAGGCACTGTTTAGCAATTACACAAAAAAACATTGTAATTCTATTATTTCACACTACACTGGTCAAAGTTAATGGCAATAGGCTCAATTCACAAAGCTTTAATACAAGAACAAGTCTTTTTTTAGCCATATGAAGTTAATTTTCAAACCTCATTGGACTCAGCTAAAAATAACTGTCACTTTTTAAACATAACTATCCTTATCTTAGTGCATTAGCTTTGTGAATTGAACCATTTATGTTTTTTTGGGTTTACTTTTGTGTGAAATAGAAAAGGTGTCTGTATTCAAAGCTAAAAGGCTTACGTGTCTATAACACATAAAGTGCTAAAGTTTAACCATATGTTAACAATGAAAATACTGACTCTCTGCACACGGCTAATATTCCATTGCAAGGTTAAACAACATGTACTGTATAATGACAATATGCTTACTTGCAGAAACATTGACTGTACAGGTACTGAAATTACTTATCTATTGATGTATAATTCATGTTGTAATCCTCCAATATTGCTTTGCTATTGTAGCACCCTCTACATTAGTTAGGTGCTAGCTGAGGATTTTTGTGTTAGAATAGGCAAATTTAGTCAGGCCTGACTGGAAGCCAGGCCTGATTGTTTTCATTCTGGGCATGGGAGTGGCTTGGGGAGTGGCTGGTCACTGTAGGTGGTGACACCCTTTGGTGGACCCCTCCTTGCTTTTGCAGAAAGTTCTGGAAAAGGGCAGCCAACCTGAATTGGCAGGGGGCAGGCCTTCTCAAGTAGCCTGGGGTAGCCCAGTCTGGGAGGAGAGTTTGGATGGAAGCTGGAGGATGGAGATGTAGTGCTGTTGGTGGGCCTTGAGGGAGTCCCCAGTCTGGGGGGGGAAAGGGTGACCTCGGCTCATGTGCATCCAGAAGGAGTGAGATCCTGGCGGAGAAGCACAAGGTGGAGCAGGAGAGGATAGCAGGAGGAGAGTACTACAGCAAGGTCTCCAGGAGGAGTGACACAGCCCAGGAAAGTGGAGATGCACTCTGCAGCAGATTGGGAGGGAGACAGTCTGGAAGAGGTGCAGGAAGTGGCTTAGACTTTGGTGTCATTGGGGAACGTGCAGGTGCTCGCAGTCAGGACTGTGGAGACTTGGACGAAGATGGGCTGGGATCTCTAGTCCATCAGGTCAGTTAGCACATTCTACAAACTTTCTCTACACTATAGGGCCTGCAAAAGGTGGTTACTAGGCCATGGTCAAAGCCAGACCAGGCCTCACCATGTGCTAACCAGGCCGGAAGCAAGTGTTTTGCAGGAGAGAGTAACAAGGAGAAGTAAGTGTTGTGCTGGAAGAAGAAGGAGAGTGTATATACTGAGGGTATATAGAGGTCCCATGTAAAGAACTGTTGATCTCTGGGCATCCCATAGTTACTCCTTTTCCCATTCAAGTTTAATCCCCTAATAAAACAAAACAAAGAAAACAAACAAAGAGACCGCCTGTTTTCTGACTCTGGATACAAGAGGAGTGTGAAGGAGAGCAGTGTGAGCAGGCGAACCACAACTTCCAGCCACCCCGAAGGGGGGCATTGGCTACACTATGGTACCCTAAATTGTCTTTGTATGTGTACTGTATATCTTGTTAAAAAAATAAAGATTGGGATTGATTTACTAAAGGCAAATAGATTGTTCACTTTGCGAAGTAAGTTGCACTCTGCAAGGGAATTTGCCCCAGAGCTTTGTGAATGAACTGAAGCTCTGCTAAACTCCATTATCCAACCATGTGCAAGCGAAACACTGATTTGTTTTGTTTTTTGCCAAGCATGTTGGGTATTTTTTGCAAAGTGAAGCTTCACCATATTCACTAAACCCTGGGGAAAATTCCCTTGCTAAGTGTCTCTTTTGAAATAAAAAGGGACAGGAGTTTGTTTTTCACATGCAAAACAAGAGCAGAATAAGCACGAAAGCATAGTGCTCAGGCGCAGGAGAAGCAGTTCCTGGACTAGTTTGTTTTCACATGAATGGACTTGGAAATAAATATTTTTTAAGGGTAGATTCTGAACTTGTTTAGTAAATCAATTAGTAAGGTATATGCAGACAAAAATTGGAAAGATGGGGCTGATTATGCAGGTTAGGCAGCCAACAGCTGAATACCTGTAATATTGCTATGAGTTGAGTGATTTGCTGCTGCAGGGGAAAGTGGGGCAATGCTGAAAAAAAAAAAGTTCTACTCTTCTCCTAGATGCCTGCAGTAGCCCACATGAAATTCTATTGACACAAAACCACTTACCTTGTAGCATACCTCTGAAATAGCCGCTAGCTTTGAGCGGTCTTGTTACCCCACTTAATGCACACATAGCCAGGCACACTGTATTTTCTTCTCTCTCACTGGCTCAATAAAACAGTCTAGGGGTACCTTCTGTATTTTTTTCCTGAGTAAAACGTGGATAGGAATGTGGGAGACCTGATATACCCCAGGAGCTGAAGTGACTAGGAATCTTCTTACTATGCTGGCAGGGAACTTCCTCAAAGGCTTTAGATTTGTATATGTGTAGAACTGGTAGCTGCATACAGTCTGTATGGCAGAGGACATTAGTAAGTACTTACAGACTTCAGGATCATCACCTGCCACCTTCTGACATCCACAAGGCACTTCTTAGTGAGGGAGACACAGACTCATGATACCACCAACCACTGGGCCCTTTTCCATACAGCCTCCACTGAGTATCCACCACAGTGTTTCTCCAGACAATAAGCGAGAATCCCCAGATTTTAGGGAATAGGCCCCCTGCCTAAGCTATGGCTGGAACCTCGATGATCTCCACACAGCATCTCAGCAGACTATAAAACCTGTAAATCTGCGCTGTGGAAATGTGAAACAAAATTAATAAGCAAATAAAGTGTGCACACTACAATCCTATGAAGCAATAGGTGCAACAAACAGGCTGTGGAACAAGATCTAACAAGTTTGAAGATTTGTCCTACTAGACGTAAGAAGGATATAGAAAAGGGTCTTAAAGAACTTGAAAAGAAAAAAGATATTGTGATTAGAGCCGCGGATAAAGGTGGTGGCCTGGTTATTCTTGACAAATTAAATTACGTACGAGAAATTTATAGACTAGTCAATGACAAGGAAACCTATGAGGACCTTAATTGTAACCCCATGAACAAATATAAGGCTAAATTGAAGAGAATGGTAAAAGGAGGTTTGAAAAAGGGTATTATTAATAAGAAGGGGGCACGGTGCTTGGTACCTGATGCGCCCAAAGTACCTGTGATTTACCAACTCCCCAAAATTCACAAGGACCCCCTTAATCCTCCAGGGAGGCCAATTATTAGTGGGGTGAACTCTTTGCTCGTCAGAGTTGGTGAATATATAGATGTATTTTTACAGCCATTAACTAAAAAGTACCCTGCCTATCTCAAAGATAGCAAAGATCTAATTTCTTCTTTAAAAACCTTACATGTGGACAATGATTGCTTAATGGCAAGTGTAGATGTCAACTGTCTTTATACTAATATAAAACAAGATGATGCCATCAGTGCAGTGAGATGGGCACTGGATGGGACAGATATGGTGGAAGAACAAAAACTCTTCCTAATAGAGCTACTTGAGATGGCCATGAGCCATAATTATTTTTGGTTCCATAAAAGGTATTTTAAACAAGTGAGGGGTGTTGCCATGGGGGCTAAATATGCCCCATCAGTGGCCAACATTTTTATGAGCTGGTGGGAGGGGAAGGCTATTTTCTCTAGGCCCCCTCCCCAACTAAAAATGTTTAGACGATATATTGACGATATCTTGATCGTCTGGTCTGGCACACGTGAGTCGCTTGTACAGTTTATTAATAGCATGGGAGGCAATCCACATGGCATCTCATTTTCCGAACAGATAGGACAAGAGAGTATTAACTTCCTAGATCTTACCATCTATAAAAATGAGGGCAGACTTTGCACTCGTACCTTCTTCAAAGAAGTGGATCGCAATGGATACATCCCCTTGAGGAGTTGCCACCACTCGAGGTGGTTGGACGATATCCCCAAGGGGCAAATGCATAGGATTAGAAGGAATTGCTACTCAATTGATGATTTTGATCAACAAGCTGAAGTCATCCTCCAACGGTTTGTAGAAAAGGGCATACAATAAGAAGTCCTTGGAGACTACCAAAAATCTAGTGAGAAATCTAGATAGGGAGTCATTACTCCAAATTAAAAATAAGAGCAAATTTGATCCAGGGGTATCATTCATGACTGGTTATTTCAAAGAGTACAGGCAATTTGAAAAGATTATCAAAACCCATTGGCTATTATTGATAAGAGATAAGGAGTTACGAAAGGTTTTACCTAGTAAACCCTATTTTGTTTACACTAAGCCCCCTTCTCTGCGGTTAAAAATAGCACACAATGTCATTGACCCCCCAAATAAGACATGCGTATTCCTTGATCAGGTTGGCTTTTTTAGCTCTGGGAGATGCACTATGTGCAGAACTTCTGCTCATAGAAAGCGTAAAACTACGCATTTTAAATCCACAGTAACGGGGAAGACATGAATATGAAATTAGGAAGTTCATCTTTTGTGACACTATCCATGTTACATATCTCCTGACCTGTGCGTGTAGCCTGCAATATATAGGTCGGACCACACGGAAGTTAAGGATTAGATTGAAAGAACACATACAGAATATCATAAAAGGATTCAAACATCATAGTCTTTCAAACCATTTTAGGTTGGTCCATGGCAGAGACCCTAGACAACTATCCTTTTGAGGTATTGATAGGGTTGAGAATCATTGGAGAGGCACCAATTTGATCAAGGCCATATCCCAGAATGAAACATAGTGGATCCATAGGATGGGCTCTTTGGATCCTTTGGGGTTAAACATTGATCCAGATATCAATTGTTTTCTTTCTAATTGGTGAAGGCCCCTTGTGGACCATATGTGGACATTGGTTGTCTGGGGTTTCTTTTCATGGTTGTAAGTGTGGAACTAAGCGTTTAACGTAGTTTTCGATCAACCTTAGATTATGATGAACCATATGTGTATACATATTTAATATTCCCTAGTAGAGTTGAGCGAACTTCTAGAAGTCCGGGTTCTGCTGGTTCGGCAGAACTTCGGGACAAAGTCCGGGTTCGGGTCCGGACAGAACCCGAACTTTGTCCCGGACCCCGAACCCCATTGAAATCAATGGAGACCCGGACTTTTAGGTACAAAAAGTGTTGTAAAATAGTCCTGGAAGGTCCTAGAGGTCTGCAAAAGGAAGGAAATGTGGGTAAGGGTGGGACAAGTGACCTACAAAGAAATGGGGACAGGGAAATAACTTTAAATATTTTAAAAAAAATAAAAACATAAAAAATGCAAAAATGGAGATCATCTTCAAAATGGGTCTGAAAAGTATTAATTAACATTAGAGGCCATAGAACTGTTCTAAAATCATCTTCAAACTGTGTCAAAAAAGTATAAATAAGCCGGGAGTACCCATATCACTGTTCTGC
>BLSH010281247.1:249029-261110 GCA_018402905.1 Glandirana rugosa | reverse complement strand
CCCGAACCCGGACTTTTTTTGAAAAGTCCGGGTCCGGGTCCGGGTCCCGGACACCCCAAAGTTCGGTACGGACCCGAACTTTACAGTCCGGGTTCGCTCAACTCTATTCCCTAGTCTTAAATTGCCTGTGATTCGGGACAGTTCTTAATAGTGACATATCAGATACATTCTAATTTTATGGCTATACCAATTATATCTATACTAGACATGTTTTTTATTGTCATAGTACACATCTGCTGGATATTATATGGTTTATCAAATATGTATTGAAACCATTACCCCTTTATACACCTTGTATTAACTAGTACATTTATCATCATATATTGATTGCTTTCATCATTTTATCTATTTTTATCCTTTGTTTATATCTATTTTTTATTATTTTTTTTATTTTTATTTAATTTCTTGGGTCTCATTAAGATGGGACTTACTTGCTATTTAGTCCTTTTTTATCCCTTGGGTCCCATCTAGATGGAATCTTTCTGTTATTTTATTCTGGTTTCTTTATATTTTATATATATTTTTTGATTGTCATTATAGTTTATTAATCAAATAAAGGTTTGTTCAGGGCGAGATATTGGTATACATATTGTAGTTTTTATCAATGCATGTACAAGTATGTTGTAACATGAAGGTTGTAGTAGATGGCAATCGCTGTGGTGTGCTTCATTCTTCCATCCGACCGCTAGAGGACATATCCTCTATGTGGCGTGCAGCTGTGAGGTACGATAGAAATTTTGGCTCTCCATTGGTCTATGGATCATGGGGGCGGCGTTTATTGATACAAAAGAACGTGTGATGGACTGTGACAGCGTCCGTGATGACGCTCTATCCTTAGAGCGAAAGGCGCTGACATCACTTCCGGTCCGTCGCAGTTGCTGTCGTCACATCCGCCGGTTGTTTCTGAGGTGGAACGCACGCTATCCACAGTATGATCGTTCAATCTACATGCTGTTTTTCTGCTTATATCTTGTAAGTAGCATTTTATGCGCAATACATTTTATTATACTACAGTCTGCACTATGGTATCTCCCTTTATTTTTTAGCTCCCTGGATCCATTCGTTGGTTATAAATCAGTCCTTCTCTACAGTTTATTTCTGATCAAGATCTCTACCCTCACCAGACCCCAGCCTTTGTGATCTGCTGACTGAAAAGCAGTAGGTCCACTTGTTCTGGTGAGTGAGGGCACAGGAGGGTCACGTTGTGCACTTGTCACCAAGAGCACAGTTTTACATGGAGCACTGAAGAGCACTTTATGCACATTGTCACTTTTATGCAGTTTTGGATACAGTCATTGTCTCATCACTGAAATTTGGACGTTATGGACTTTTATGTTATATGATTTGTCAAATGATTTTTGTTATACACTATCTGGGTTGGCGCTGATCTTTGTAAACATCTCAGCAGACTGCCCAAAGGTACAGTGCCCCTCAGACAGGGGACTCCTTTGGCAGGGCTCACCAAGGCTCCAACAACCCTTTCTCTGGTGCTTCATACTATTTATGAGCTCCCCAACCACCTTCTGGACACAAATCTCCAGGGATTGGTTGGGTTCCCATAAATATTCAAGCTGTTCTCCCATTCTTCTTCCCACTGTAATTCTATAATCTTCCAGAATTCAGGGAGAAGCAATCAGACCAGCAGTTCATGTAACACTGAGCAGACTAGAACAATCAACTTCTGCTCCGCTGATTACAGAGGAGCTAAAATATATTTACCTAGCAATTTGTACTAGTTAGGAGGGTGCTTCACCTAGTTTAGGGTTTTTCATTTAATTACAATGCACAAGCATTGTAGATATATTGTCTCCATCCAAGCAGAGACCACATGAAGAAGCTTAGCCCACATACCAAGGCACTGTATCCAAAAGATGAATGGAGGAAAACAACTGATCCTCATTAGGCTTGAATTTATTATTATTATACAGGATTTATATAGTGCCAACAGTTTGCGCAGTGTTTTCCAATCTAAAGGGAGACAGTACAGCTACAGTACAATAAAATACAAGAGGGTTAAGAGGGCCCTGCTCATAAGAGATTACAATATAATAGGGTGGGGCAAGGGGTACAAAAGGTTATAGCTGTGGGAAATGAGCTGATGGAAGTGATAAAAGTTCAGTTCGTTGGAGGTGTGATACGCTTTCCTGAAGAGATGTGTTTTCAGGGATCACCTAAAGGCAGCCAGAGTAGGAATAGCTGGACAGATTGAGGTAGAGAGTTCCAGAGGATGGGAGAGGCTCTGGAGAAGTCCTGGAGATGAGCATGGGAGGAGGAGACAAGGGAGCTTGAGAGCAGGAAGTCTTGAAAGAAGCAGAGAGGATGGTTTGGGTGATATATTGAGACAAGATTGGTAAAATCTGCTCGGGGCAGAGTTGTGAATGGCTTTGTATGTTGCTGTTAGTATTTTGAATTTAACTCGCTGGGTAATTGGAAGCAGATGGAGGGATTGGCAGAGAGAAGTAGAAGACACTGAATGGTTGGTAAGGTAGATGAGTCTGGCAACAGCATTCATGATAGACTGAAGAGGCGGTAGCCTATAGAGAGTTAGACCTATGAGAAGGGAGTTGTAATAGTCAAGGTGAGAGATAACAAGGGAGTGAATGAGTAGCTTGGTGGTTTCATTAGTTAAAAAGAGGCACATTTTAGAGGTGAGGTCTAAAAGCTTTTGACAGCAACTGGATTTGGGACTGAAAGGACATGTCAGAGCCTAGGATTACACCTAATACCCTGGCGTGGGAGGAGCTACTGATAGTTGTATTATTGATCTATTAGTAATGGAGGGGGCACGGGTAGTTTTAGAGAGATTTAATTTAAGGAAGTGGTGCAACCATCATGCTGAAATGTCAGTTAGTGAGTTAGTAATGGGAGAGGAGACTGGAGGGGTGAGGTGAGGAGTATAGAGATGGATTTGGGTGTCCTTGGCATAGAGGTGGTATTGGAGGTTGTGGGAGGTTATCAAGTGACCAAGGGAGGAGGTGTAGATAGAGAAGAGAAGGGGTCCAAGAACAGAGCCTCGAGGGACCCCTACAGAAAGGAGAATTGGACAGGAGGAGACAGATTTATAGGTAACACAGAGGGAGCACTAAGATAGATAGGAGGAGAACCAAGATAGAGCTGAATCTTGGCGGCCAAGGCAGTGGAGCTTATTGAGAAGGAAAGGGTGGTCAACACAGTATCAAAGCCGCAGAGAGGTCTAGTAATAGAAGTATGGAGTAGTGGCCATTGGTTTTATCAGTAAATCATTTGTAAGTTTTAGTAGGGCAGTTTCTGTGGAGTGCTTTGGGTTTTTTTTTTTTGTGTTGATTTGGTTGATTTGGTTTTACACCACGGTTGTTCAAGAGCATAGCAATGTCTTTTGAGATTTCTGGTGTTGTCAGTTTGCCAGGGTTGTAATGGTCGGGCCTGTTTCTGCGTGTAGTTAGAGGAGCAAGCGCATTCAGTGAGGATAAGAGTGAACTGTTGTAGACAGAGGTGGCCAAGTTAGGACAGGAAAGAGGTGAGATGTTGTTGTAGAGGTTATCAGTAGCAGAATAAAGAGAAGGATTAAAGTGGTGAATGTTTCTACAAGTAATCAATTGCTGCTTGGGGGAATAGGTGGTTGAAGACAAGAATACTGTGAAACTGATGAAGTAGTGATCAGAGAGAGGAAAGGGGGTGTTGGTGAGGTTGCCAGGAGTGCAGAGATGGGAGAATACAAGGTCAAGGGTATTACTATCAAAGTGAGTGTAAGTGTGTGTTCATTGTGTTCGATTAAAAGATGAGGTTAAGTTGAGAAGTTTAGCTGTAGCCGGGCTGTTAACATTACCAGGGATGTTAAAGTCACCAAGAATGATAGTGGGTATTTCAGAGGAGAGAAAGTTGTGTAGCCAGGCAGAGAAGTCATCAAAAAAGCATGACACTGGTTCAGGAGGCCGATAGATTAATGCAATCCTCAGAGAAATAAGAGAAAACAGGCGAATACAATGCGTCTTGAAAGAAGAGAGGGCTAGAGAGGGTAGTTTAGGAAGGACTTAGAAGGTGCTCTGTGGAGATAGAAGGAATCCAGCTCCCCCTCCTTTTCTGGGTCTGGGTGAGTGAGTCCAGTCCACCATGGGAGAGGGCAGCAGGAGAAGTAGCCTTGAAGCCAGGTTTCAGTAATTGCAAGTACACTATATTGTCCAAAATAATGGGATGCCTGCCTTTACACGCACATGAACTTTAATGGCATCCCAGTCTTAATCCGTAGGGTTCAATATTGAGTTGACCCACCCTTTGAACAACAAACAAGGTCCATAAAGACATGGATGAGCGAGTTTGGGGTGGGGGAACTTGACTGGCCTGCACAGATTCCTGACCTCAACACGATAAAACACCTTTGGGATGAATTCGAGCGGAGATTGTGAGCCAGGCCTTTTCATCCAACATCAGTGCCTGACCTCACAAATGCGCTTCTTGAAGAATGGTCATACATTCCCATAGACACACTCCTAAACCTTGTGGACAGCCTTCCCAGAAGAGTTGAAGCTATTATAGCTGCAAAGCGTGGGCCAACTCATTATTAAACCCTACGGACTAAGATGCCATTAAAGTTCATGTGCGTGCAAAGGCAGGTGTCCCAAAACTTTTGACAATATAGGTTATGTTAAAGCAGAGATAAAAAGGTCATGCACAGACGTGAGCTTGTTACAGGCAGAGCGAGCATTCAGGAGGGCACATGAGATGCAAGAAGCAGGGGGATAGAAATTAAACTAAGTTGACCAAACAGTTTGAAGCTTAGTCTTCAACAAAGCAATATATATCATGTTTATGTTTAAATACAAGGTACCCACCAAGGACCAACCTGGCAGAAGTGGCTACAACCACAAGTAAGTTAAAACACTGAAAACTCAAAGTGAGGGGAGAGTAAAAGGGATAGGAATGAACTATGCCAGAATGAATTTATTGATGCAGTTTCCAAGAGAATTACGAAGACAACAGGTTACTCAACCTACAGTACCATACTCCAACTACACTTAAGAGATTCCAATTTAGGGTGGACTAACCATTCAACTGCTGTCTATGGTAAACCCTTTTGCAAAGGTGAAATCGATATTGTTGTCTTCTTCATTAGTTTATCTTCTGCAATCAGTAAAACCCACCTAAAAGTAAAAAATACTTATGGGAAATTACCTGACCCAATTTTTTTTCTTTGCCATTAAATGCCTTGCGTAAAGAAAGGAGACATATAGAACATGGAAAACCAGGTGTGTTCCAGCTGGTCCCTCCAATATCAAAGCAAGTAGAAAGCATTGTGAGAGGGTTTAACAGAGCAGGGAGCGTTTAAACCCTATCTGGGTTCCTCAATGAAAGAAAAAAACAAAACAAGGTGCAGAAGTATAGTAATAAAGGAATTAGCATTAATCTACACATGTTAACGCACATCTAGGATTAAAATAAGAACTTGATTTACCATGGCCGGTGGAGGAACACATTATTTAGTTTCTGTATTACACTTTATAATTGTGGTATTGCACTTGCAGCAATAGTTGTTACATCCTTAAAGATATGCCCCAGTAATGTTGCCCTCTTGGCTTAAGCTTCTGAAACATGTTGGCAAGCAACACTTCTTGCTGCTCTCCATTCCTGGGAGGTTTCTTCACTACCAGCTCAGAACTGCTAGAACACTGCAAGGTACACAATTGGTGGGTTTAGTTGGGCTGCTTCTTTTTGATCTAGCTGGGATCCAGTACTCCACAGACACAGCTCTTCCACTGGCCTTAGGGATCTGACAGGGCCTTTTTTCATGCTGCACTTATGGTATTCTTCTTTTAATCCTGTAAATGCAGTCGGGGGTAATGGATTGAGCCAATACACATTTTGAGTCTGTTTTTTTTTTAACTTTCAGAGCCAAACTCTATTGATATTCCATAATTCTTACTGTGATGGAGTCAACTTCATAAAAAATTGTTATTCTAATGTATAGGAAAATGCCAATCAGTTAGACATCAAATATAGCTATATTACAAGAATTAGGAGGCTAATACACACATTGGATCTCCTAAGTACAATGCACATAAGATCCATAATATAATTGATGTTTAAGAAATAGACAATTTATTCTGTGCAATAATATGTTGGTTGTTAGATTGTGAAACCTTGTCAGATGGAAACATTGATGTACTTTGAATTGCTGGCAGTGAGGATGTGTCTGCATAAAATACTCCTCCGCTCCCTACGCGCCCATCAGATTCAGACCAGGGACCAGAAATAATTGCTGCATTTGCCCCTTTGGCATTTATGAGAGCCAGGGAAAGTGATATGCCAGATTACACTGCAAGTAAGATGGGCTCTGCGCTGTACCAAAGACCAGGCAATTTTTTCAGAGGATTTTTCACTTTTAATCCCGATTATTTTACTCTTATGTATGTTTTCGTCTCTTTTTTCATTAAAACAATATTTAAACATTGTTAAGCTAATTCTATAAATGTTTTAATCCAATATGCGAATTTGCCTCTGTTGAGGGCTATCATGGTTTAAAAATCTGTTACGTTCCTGTATGGACGTGGCAGCGAGTGATACAAACATTTCTTTTAAAAAATCAGCGTTGCATTAGTGGTCGCTGTGAGTGGTGCATGTTTCCATTATAACAGAATAGGGAATGGGCCAAATGGTCAGACAGGGCGTAACTGTAACTTACAGTTTACTAAACAGGTGCAAAGTTAGAAGCAATTATATAAAACAGATTCAGAATGGCAAAGAACTTGGACTCTTCACAGTAATGTCTCTGTCACTCAGTCAGGATAGCATGTGGCTGCATTGTGTAGTCCCTATAAGACTCTAAAAGAACAGAAAGTCAAACTGAAAATCACTCTTTCAGTAAAAAAGTGCAGGACACAGCTATTTGCAGTTATCCCCATATCATCTGGGTGGTGACATCCCCTTTATAATCAGCTCTGGCAATAAATGCTCTCCCCCGATTACAATAAAAGAAGCAAATGGATCAAAGGAACTGGGCAGAAAAGTTGGCCTAGCAGTGACTGCTAACATGGATACCAGGGGTCGTATATACTGTAACAGCCGGCAGCGAAAGATTTGACCATCCATGCCGTGTATGGGTTAATCTCTGGATTCTATTAAATGTTTATGTGTATGGGCAGCCTAAGATGCATCTGGGACTATTGAGATCTGCTATTCCTAACCACTGCAGTAAAGTTGAACAAAACATGTACTGGACACCACACTACTCAGATACTTTTAGGCTGCACATTTAACCCCTTCATAAAGTTAAAGGAGGAATAATGAAGTAAAACACGGTGAACAACAAAAACACCACACTTTGATGTTTGATTATGTTCTCATTTATTATGTTATACCCAAGTTAATGTAGTCCTCTCTGTAAATAAATATCTCATCCTTTAAAAAAAAGTGTAAGTTCTCTTAGTGTCTATTGCAATTGGAGGTCTGGACAATCTAAAAGCAAAATCACAATTGTAGCTGTCGCATGGCATGCATATAAAACACTGACCACTGGTGCACCAGACTTGCGTTAAGTGTATGTCATGCCAACGTGTTTTGTCTTAGTTTTGGATAGAATGGGGAAATGCTAAATTCCCTGTCAAGCTTTTGCTGCGACCTGGGGCTCAGTTTAATGATTTTCTCTCACTTCCTGTCCTGCTGAGAACGTTTTACCAGAAAGGAAATGGGGGGAACTCTCCAACGGCAAAACAGACAAAAAAATTATTCTTAGACAGAGTATGGGAATGCTAGGACACCTAATACAGGCGGTCCCCTAGTTACAAACATTCAACTTACAAACGACTCCTACTTACAAACGGAGGGAGACAACAGGAAGTGAGAGGAAATCTCCCCCTAAGAAGGGAAATTCACTCCTGTAAGAGTTATTATGGGAAAAAGGTGTCTCTATTGATGCTTTTTCACCAATCCTTGTTTCCAAAACAACACAAAATTTTCAAAATCCAATTATCATTGGGACAGGAAGTGAGGTGAAATCTTCTGAACAGAAACATAGACAGCAAAACAAACATTACAGGGGTGTTAATCCTTCCCTATGCTATCGAAAAAGCTTAAAAATCGTTTTTTGCATGAAGCTACACAAAAATGTACCTGTTCCGACTTACATACAAATTCAACTTAAGAACAAACCTACAGACCCTATCTTGTTTGTAATCCGGGGACCACCTGTAGATTTTATTTCTGCCTGTGTCCATACTGTGGATTTTCCTTTACATCCTGTTTGGTAAATCCCCACTGTTGCCAGTAGAATAGTAAGTGAGGGTTAATTTCTCCAATGGAGTATTGGATCACAGTTAAAAATGCTGGTTCTTCCCCACTGTATACAAAACTAGAAAATAGGTTTTTAGCTTAAACTATACTTAAACACTTTTTTCATATCTGCCCAAGATTTTACAAAGGAATGCACAGGTGACTTTGCTTTGTGAGTCAGACAGAAAAGTGTGCTTTGAAAGATATTTATAGCGTTTCATTTATTCCATTCAAATTATGAAAAAATATGGCAGCATGTATACAAAAGTAATTATGTCTTATAGAAAGTTGGCAGTACATTGCAGAATTTAGGTTTAGTTTCAGGAAATTCATCTAAGTGCTCAGACAAAGATATTGTTAGAGATAATGATGTATTAAAGATGGTGATAATGATCATGATAACAAAGACACAGGGCTTTGAAAATTAGAACATCTTCAACTGAAAAGATAGCTGCAAAATGAGTTTAACTATTGCACCATTAAAATGATCACCTAGTTAAGAAAATAAACGTATAGCCAACAACAGCGATCTAGTAACATTACGAGGAAGGCATATTTTGTCTGACAACTTTCTGATCCTATCAGGCATTCTGATGTCCAAATGCATAAATGCCCTAAAAAAGCCTTTGCTAATTAAGGTTTCTTCAGATGTTGCAAGGGATTGCTTGGGCAGTGAGTAGTGGCAGATTGATCTCCCACTTACAGTACATGAATAGTTCTCTACCAACACCATGCAGCAAAACAGCTCTGATTGTTGGTTCAGTGGTGCCTCCCATCTTGTCTCTCAGGTATGTAGCCACATCTTTTTAGTTGTCTATAAAGGGCCCATATGAACCACCAATGCTAGTGCAATTCTTCCCACTGAACACCAATGTAACAGATACTTCTTTTAACTGACCACTGATATAAGGGAGCTGTTTTCCACCGACCATCATTGTAATTGGGCCCTTCTACTAAAGCCGAGTACACACCACTAGTTTTTTTTTTTTCCTTCAATCCAACAGGTTGAAGGAAAAAAGACCTGACAGCTCCAGTTGGAGCCACTGTATTAACAATCCAATGTTAGTGCAGCAATCTTCCTGCTGTTCTTTTGTGTTCTAACAGGGGGACACCTCCCCCCCCCCCACAAGAACACTACGATCAGTGCTCTCAGTCATTTGCTGAGAGTGCTGATTGGGAGCCAGTTGGCTGCTGGTTTCCCAACATGCTTGTCCGACAGAAACGGTTCAATAAAAACCGGCTGACATTTGGCCTCTGTGTATGGCAGCTGGTCTCACAGAAGCCAGCCAATTGACCGGCTTCTGTTGGATGAGCATGCTAGAAAACCAGCAGCCGACCAGCTCCCGATCAGCGCTCTCAGCCAATACAGCCATTGGCTGAGAGCACTGACCGGACTGCGAGGGCAGACATTCAGCTCGTTTGTACTAGACTTTACACTCAGTGTAAGGGAGGCTTCTTCATATTGTAAAGGGGTCTTTTTGTACAAATTACCAGTGTAATGGTCTCTTCTCTCACTAACCACTAATGGAAGACCCTTTTCACACTGAGGCGGTTTTCAGGCGATTTTACTCTAAAAATAGTGCCTGAAAAGATCCTGAAAACTGCCTCTCATTTATTTCAGTGGATGCTTTCACACTGGGGCGGTTCGCTTGCGGGGCAGTGAAAAAAGGCCTGCAAGCAGCATCTTTGGGGCATGTTTGGAGTGATTTAAAAAGTGCCTCAAATACATCCCTGTCCGTTGAAATGAATGGACAGTGCTTCCAAAGTGCCTGAAAAGCACTTCAAAAGCACTTCAAAACTGCACTTTTTTTGTTTTTTGTTAAGGTCACGTACAACTTTTAATTCAACAAGAACTTTTGTGGTTTGGTGAACTACCACACAAACTGATCATATTAAATCAAATTCTCAGCTTTTCATCATAAACAAACTAGCCTGGGATCGTGGGTGACATCATTAACCAAATAAAATCCCTGGCTGATTCTTAAACAAACAGCAGTTGGCTGTGAATCTCTCATATTGGGGCGGTAATGCAATACGGTAGATCAACCTGCTGGCTGGTGTTTGTAAGTAAACCAGCCAGATTTCCTGGGTGACGGCTTTGACCAATTATGGTTATAATCATATTTGGTCAATGACGTCCCCAGGACCCCCAACCAATTTGTTTACAAACATCATTCAACTAAGGATCTGTAATATTATTGTGGTAGTACTGCTGGTGACCTCTAGCAGACTGAACTGTGCTCAGTTTGGTCATCCCTAATGAAAAACAATGGTTTGGAGATGCTAGAATTTTCAAATGTAATTTTTATTAAACTCCAAAAAAGGGGCAAAACCCAATCATTACAGCAATGACATGGGGATAATTGAGACTCCAATCACATAACTCAACACATGTTCAAAAAACATATAAAAGACATAGGTACAGTAAATGTAAGTAGATATCAGTAGATATTATTTCAAATCGGTGTGCTCCTTAATGAAGATTGTCATGATAGTGACTAAAGCGTGATTACTGAGAAAATAATCAGGCTGCTTAAACTCAATTTCCAATTTTCATTAGTGAGAGCAGCAGTGGCGTCTCCAGCTTTCATATTTAGGGGGGACACATGGAGGAACAGGGACAAAAGTGTGGGGGGCAACTATAAAATGCAATTTTATATATATATCCTGGGGCCCTTTACTTCTGTTGCAGGGCTCTTTATTACGATCCCACAATGAGACCTTTTCACATGTACTGCAATGAGCCCCCTTCCTACTGTATTGGGATCCCCCAATGTGACAGAAAACAAGAGATATGTCACCAGCACAACAGGAAAATATAAGGGTTCAAAGTAGTGGGAGAACTATCAGGGTTACAAAGGTGGCACTTGCGACCAGGCCCTGGTGTTCTCCCACTGTGGGGTTCTCCAGCCTCCTCTTGCTGTCCTGGCCCGGCTATTGACAGCACTGGTCTGGCATCTGTCTCCTTGGCAGCTGCAGTAGTCTATTATAACCTAGTGCTGGTGACATTATGGGTGCATGCAGGGGAAGGCTGGCACTATTTGTTGTAGAGAGCTGGTTACATTTATGTAAATATTTTATTATATTTTTTCATGTGACAACACCGAAGCAATGACACTTTGCTACAGTGTAAAGTAGTGAGTATACAGCTTGTATAACAGTGTAAATTTGCTGTCCCCTCAAAAAACTCAACACACAGCCATTCATGTCTAAACTGCTGGCTAATTGGGCCCAATTAGGACATTTTCACTTAGGGGTGTACTCACTTTTGTTGCCAGTGGTTTAGACATTAATGGCTGTGTGTTGAGTTATTTTGAGGGGACAGCAAATTTACACTGTTATACAAGCTGTACACTCACCTCACTACTTTACATTGTAGCAAAGTGTCATTTCTTCAGTGTTGTCACATGAAAAGATATAATAAAATATTTACAAAAATGTGAGGGGTGTACTCACTTTTGTGAGATACTGTATATATATATATATATATATATATATATATATATATATATATAAAATCAACCAATGTTCAGCAGCCATGTGGGCTCCATGTCTGTAAGGTGTGTAAAATTACTGTGATATTTAACATTAGATTTAACTAGGAGCATCACCTGGATTGTATCCCGATCAGCATGTCAGAGAAGGCTCCACTGCTGCTAAGCAACCTGCAGGGAGCTCAACTGTCTACAACCGTTAGAGATGGACGTGTTCAAAATCCTATGTGCCCGCTCCTGCCAGGAAGCTGACAATGCACACTGCTAATCACAGACATTGAGACATTTCCTGATCTGTGCAGCTGCGATACGAGAAATGTCTCACTGCCTGTGTACGACTAGCCCT
>BLSH010281247.1:211525-249019 GCA_018402905.1 Glandirana rugosa | reverse complement strand
GTGACCTACCGGTCGTGTTAACCTACCATCTCTACCCGAGTCCGCACAAGCTTTAGGGTGGACGAGCTAGGACGGTCCTTCGACTGTGACGTGTGGCGATTAGTGTCCTTTAACATTAGATTTAACTAGGAGCATCACCTGGATTGTATCCCGATCAGCATGTCAGAGAAGGCTCCACTGCTGCTAAGCAACCTGCAGGGAGCTCAACTGTCTACAACCGTTAGAGATGGACGTGTTCAAAATCCTATGTGCCCGCTCCTGCCAGGAAGCTGACAATGCACACTGCTAATCACAGACATTGAGACATTTCCTGATCTGTGCAGCTGCGATACGAGAAATGTCTCACTGCCTGTGATTAGCGGTGTGCAGTGTCAGCTTCCTGGCAGGATCGAGCAGGTGGGATTTCGAACACGCCTGAGCCCATCTCTACCATCCAATTGTGCTGGCCATCCAGTGCATTAGCCCATCAGCCCCATAAAGTAACCAGGGGTCCTAATGTGCTGTCACCTACTGCCATGGGGACAGAGACCAGTGCTGTCAATAGCAAGGACAGGACTGCAACCCTGGTAGTTCTGCCACTGGTCCACGGTGAGAGGATTCCCCCATCCACCTCGAATGTGTAGATGGGGGAATTGAATCATTATGTTTTTTCATTCAACCTAATAGTTGAATGAAAAAAGTGATCAATGTATAGGCTGCCTAAGTGCTAAGGACAGCCATAAACAGTTTAAATCTCGGCCAGTTCAGCAGGAACGGGCTGAGATTTGAACCATTAATGGGCAAGCTAAATGTACCAAGTTGATTGATCAACTTGGGTAAAACCAGCCTGCTGGATAATCTTATGATTATCACTAGCAGCTGCTGTAGCTGCTAGTGATGATCACTGTTTGTCGGGAGCAGACAATTGCTGGGCAGAATGGATTCCCCTATCAGCACTGACTGTGTTGATGGGGGAATCATGCAATTTTCTTTCCTGCAATCTGTGTTTGCAGGGAAGAAATCTGCACCATCTATGGCCTGCCTAACTGGAACTGAAAGTATGTGAAGGCCTTGGAAGAACAGAAAGGGGGAGGGAGACAGATGAGGGAGAGCAGGGAGGAAGATAGGGACAGTTAATTGATCACAGTGTACTGCAGTGTACACACTCACCCATGGGTCGAGGCTGGAAGCTGGCATCATTTACACAGCCGGGAATCTGCAGCTGCTCATTTTCATATTTCCCGCCCACCCATCCCCTTTCTTTCAGATACAGCTGCACACCAAGGATAGTGTGGGGGGGATGGGCAAACACAGGAGGACCAGGGGTGGGAGGAGGAGCTGTATTCCTCTCTGCTCTCCCATCCGTGAGGGGGGTGGGTGTGTTCGCTGGGCTGTGTAAGAGTTCCTCAGATGCTCAGCTCAGCTTCAGCCATTAGTCTTGAAACTTACAGGCTGATTCTCCTGTCCTACAGACAGACGGGAGAAATATGTTTTTCCATACTGTCTCTGAGATAATGGGAGGCTTGCCCACCCCACAGAGATGGAACTCTCTCTCCTCCCAATGAGGATGCAGGGACGGTCGTGGCTGTGTGAGCGCTGTTCGCATTATGGCAGCGAGGAGAGGGAGGGTGGAGAAATCCCCTGCAGGAGTGACAGGGACGCTCTCCCTCTCAGGAGAGCTTGAGTTATTCCGGCGGCGGCCCGAGCAAGATGTGGGGCTGCCAGGGGGCACCCGCTCCAAATACAAAGAAAAAGTTGTTTTAATTGGGGGGGCACAGTATAATGTTGGGGGGGTCAGGGCCCCCTCTGATGCCACTGGAGAGCAGGGAGGAAGAGAGAGAAAAAGATAGAAGAGGAAAGGCCAGAGTAGAGGGGGGAGGGGTGAAGTGACGATGGTGCAGGACAACAGAATTTATCTGTTGATGTTACGTTCTATCCATTATTATTATTTATCTAAAGTGGTTGTAAACCTCAGTCATGGAATCTGAGCAAATCACATATATCTATTACTTATCTCTGCAAAGCTCTAAGTGTTGTTTTTCTCTGGTGCTTCGTTCCTCTGTTTTTATCAGCATACATCCGAGAAGTTTTCCTGATACATGAAATAAAATTTGTGTTGGGGAGGGAGCTTGAATGGAGCTTGTCTATTCACAACACAATTCTTCTGCTGTGTTTGAAGGGGGGATGTTCCTTTCCTCCAATCAGCTCTCACACAGTGTAGCCGCAGCCTCTCCACCCCCTCCTCTGTGCTCTTGGCAGATGAAGAAGGATTTTTTTTTTACACAATCTGCCCTTTTGAAGTGGTATAGGGAAGAGAAGACTGCAGATAAACAAGTAAAACCTTTGTAGGAGGTTTTGTTTAATCTCTGTGTATCATCTGAGGCTGTTTGCTTCACTGGATATATGTGAGGGTTTACAACCACTTTAATTTCATGAAATAATACTGAAAATAATTTTGTCATTTAAAGCATGGAGTGCCCCATTATCTATTCTTTTAATTATAATTATATCTATAACTTACTGATCAGTTCCTATTTACCAAGGTATTATGAAACCATGTCTACACAAGAACTGACGTTACAGGGTAAGGAATAAAGTGCATATCTGGTTCTATATCTGAACACAGTGAGCTCTGAAAAAGAAAACGGTCCACAAATTAAAGCTGATTGACATTCTGTCTGTGGATGTTTTAGCATTTCAAATTATAATAAGTACATAAACCAGACTTTATGTATGATGTTTAAATGTATCACAGGCTCTCACAACAAATGGTTTAAATAATTGTTTTGATAATGCTGTGTCCTTATAACTTTGCACTTTATATTTTTTTAGATCATTGATGGGGATATTATTTGTACTCTGTGTATGACTAGCTCTGGGGATCTGATCACTGGTCAGATCTTTAGAAGATGGTATCTGATATTTGGAAGTAACTTTTCTTTCTCTTGCAAAGGCGTTGCCTTGACATGGCTTGGTAGACTCGTCTCTGCCCTTTAGAATTGCCTTTGTGGGAGTTTCTGATTTTTTCTCACAGTTATCTACTTGACTGACAGATTTTAAAATATGGAAACTGGCATTACTTGCTCTCTGCAGTCCAGACACCACTGAACTCTGTTCATTAGGGTTGTCACTGGGTGATGGTGCCTCATATTTTATGGTGTCTTTTCTACTCACTGCATGAAATTTTTCATTCAAATGGTCAGTTGATGTTCTGTTTGCCATTATATCTTTGGATCCTTTCTTTTCATAAAACAAGGCCTCATGTGTCATTGACAGCTGATTTTCTTCTCTATTCTCTAGAGATTTTCTATCAGAATCTGCCAATTTATGGTCACACCTCTCCCTTGCCTGTTTTTGAGCATTTACCTCTACTGATAAAAGTTTATTTTTCAAACTTTCTGGTTGCTTATCCAATTCTAAAACATTCCAGCTGCCAAAATTCTTAGTCTCTGGTGCACAGGAGAATGAGCCCTGTTCATCAGGGCATTCCTTAGTTATTTGAAATTCAGAAGTTCCTCTACCAATTAAGTCAGCTGATCCAAGCTGTTTCTGAGGTTCTTGTGATTGTAGCATTGCCTGTGGTAATACCTTAGACTTTGATATATGTGAGGTAGTACAGTTATTTATCTGCTTTTGGTTTTGCTCCATTGCTAATGAATGCCCCTTCATCAAGTTTTCAGTTTGCTTCTCAAAGTTTGGGACTTCTGAAATGCTTTGATGCACTTTGATATCTTCTTCCAAAGCCATTTCAAATGGAACATGAGGCTCTATGTTAAAAGAGGCTTTATCTGTAAGACTGAGAATGGATGGAATAACTACTGGCAGGTGTTCTTGTTCATTAAATTCACAGCACTTTCCATATTTGGATTCTAATTTTATGTTTCTGTTTTTACATATGTTATTTACTGATACAGAATGATTTTGGTATGATATGCTATGAGGCAGAGGTTCTGATATTTTATTACTAGAATCTGTTGAATTTATAGCACTGCTGGGAATGTCCATATTTCTCAATGTTTCCCTAATTGAAAGCAAACCAATGCTGTTTTTTGAAGCTACTAGCATTATTTTTTTATCAGTGTGGTCAAAATTATCTGCAGTTCTTGTGCACTCATTGTGATTCAGCATTCCACATGTGGGAACATTAAGCTGCTTAGGACTTTCTGACACCATGCACATGGGCATGTTATCAGTAATGATAATTTCCTCTTCTTCCTCAGTCTCTTGAAACCTTTTTGTGTAACTGTTTTCATTCTGCAATCCACAAGTGGACACAGTCATCTGTTTTGCATCTTTTGACTCCAGGGGTATTTTATCAGTATCACTACCTCCTACTTCTTTGTCAGTCCGTTGAAACTTTTTTGTATAACCATTGTCATTTTGTGTTCCACAGGTGGATATATTCAACAGCTTAGGACCTTCAGTCTGCAGGCATGTAGACATTATATCAGTATTGCTATTCCCCTCATCGTTGCCAGAGCATTGAAAACTTTTTGCATAGCTATTATTCTTTTGTTGAACGTTGAGTAATTTTTCGGTTTTATTATTATCTTGCACATGACCTGTAACATTATTATCTTCAGATTTAGGTTTACGTTCAGTAGTGTCCCGAATCTGCCCATCATTGTCTAGTTCACATGCTATGGTGTCAGTGGCATCTTTCAGGTCTTTGTCAGAAATGCTATTGAGAATAGAATCTTTGCAGCTTGCATAAACCTGTAAACTACTGGTATTGTCTATTGTGTCCAGAGTATTATTACTGTCTGATTCATTTATAGATGTGCTTTTCTGATTTTTACCTTTCACAGTACTTAGATTACAACAATGTATGTTTTCTGTTAGTTCTTTTTCTTCACTTTGCCCATCTGTACCTTTGATGTTCTTTATGTCCACGTCTAACTGTTTACAACCATTAGAAAAGCTACTGATATTTAAGCAAACCACTTGGTTGCGTTTATCATTTTGGCGCAGTTGTTTTCCCATATCCATCTTCTTAGAACTAGGCTTTAATGCCTCTGAAGTATACACATTTATTATCTTACTTGTAGGCAGAAAGGTGTGAATATTTTGCTCACTTAACTCTGCATATTCGAGCACTGGGGTTTCAAGACATGTTGCAGCCCTTATGGTGGTATGTGCCACATGATCCTCAGCTTGTCTTATGTGTTTAATGCTTGAAGGTATTTCTTTTTTCACAGTTTGCTCTTTTGGAACCAATGGAGGTTTCACAACTTTTACAGAGCAAATCATAGAGTTTTGTTCAAACTTCTCTTTAAGAGTGTCAATAACAGTTCCTTTGAAATGCATTTTGGGAGTAAACTTCTTGGAATTTGTTGGTTTTGTGTTTTTATTTTCTTCTGCGGCTGCAAATTTGTTCAAAATAGATTTCACTCTGCCTTTTCCATTAACTTTATTCCATTGATTCTTATCAGTACGGAAGTGAAGGTCATTTTCTAATTTTTCTTCTTTGTTGAATTTTAATTTTGAGGCATCCAATTTTTTAACAATACTACCTATTGAACATGGGATGGTGTAACTGTTTTCCTTAAAGGTAAGCTTTCCTACTTCTTTTGGTTTTTTCATTGGGGGCTCATGATTTGGATTTAAAAACTTAGACTGAATCAGTTGAAATCTGGTTGGTCTTATAGCTTTCTTGCTGTTTGGCTGTTCTTGCGCTTTATTGTGTGCTTTATTTTTGAGAACTTTGGTTGGTGGCTCTTCTGTGATAGTTTTTGTGGCATCAGAATCTTCCAAACTAATAAGGTAGCATAGTAGGCTACGGAGAACAGCACATTCCCCTGGGTTTCCAAATTTTTTTATCTTCTTCTTTAGGACAAGTGGATCTACTAACCTCAGACTTGCTGGAGTCACTGACTTTTTGGTGCTGTATAAAAAAAATGAAGGCCCCTTGTAGTCATTATAGAAACAACATTTATGTATGCTATTCTCATGCTACTCACTCTGCTTTATTATGCTGCGCGGATAGGTGAATAAAAGTGTAGTTGCCATCAATATACAATGGAGTCAGACAGGCTGGATCTCATGTATGAAAGAGATAGCTTTTCAGATCTCAGCTTCGCAATAGTTAGCACTTTGCAATAAAAAAAGACATATCACAAAGCATATGGGTTGTCATAGTGGATCTCCACTCTGCTTAGAACATCTTGAATGTTGGGCAAGACTTAATAAATGGAAAAAGTTGCAAAACATTGTCTTACCACATTATTCATGTAAGGCATGTGATAGTTTCACTTATTTCTGCTATTTACAGGTAAATCAGTGGATACATCTATCTCACTGTTCTGAATCAACATTCCAAATAATGTAAGCAACAAATGCTTTAGGAACTAATGATATTACTGTGGTGTGTTGTACAAAGTAAATTATGGCACAGCAATGTAAAACTCCTCAAACAATTGAGATACTGAATATGCCTACAACTTAGTTATCTCCATTGTATGGGTGATGGATACAACACTCGCTGCACAAATGTCATGCTTTATTAGTGGAGTTCAGCATCATATCAAAGAGCTATGGCTAGAGATGGAGCAAACAGAGATATGAAGGATGAAGTTTTTTGTTTTAGTAATATAGATGATTGATATTTTAGGTGAAGGCCTAATATCAGTATTATCTCTACAAAATATGAGCTTTAGGAAACTGAGTATAGTATGCACCATCAAATTGCATAGCAATTTCTTGATTAATATTTATTCAAAGCATGTCCCATGCAACAAATAGCATAGAGTAAAGAAAATACCATGTATAGACAATCTGTAAACAACCTTCAAAATGTGGTCTCCAATTCAATGTTTAAATGATGGATGCAATATGAGCAATAATTTGAAAGAGCCATTCATTTGGGTATTTTTTCTTTAAAAAAATGTATTCTCTTGGAAGATGTACTCGTTTGAGAACACCATAAATATTTTAATTAGATCAAAGTAACTCAAGTGACACGCCTAAGGATTATATTCATGTAGATTTCAAGGTCTTATTTTATAATGTCACTGAACAAATCTGGCATCATAAATCTAGTGAGCAACAAACTTAATATAACTCAAGACATAACACATTGAGCATTAAAGCCTTTAAAGAATGGGCGATCCAGCAACTGTCCCTAGGCACAGCTAACAACAGGCACTGGGAGACTACTATTATGGGAAAATACACTTTAAGTAAAATGCTAACATTTGTTTATTATTTGGGTAGAGTGAGGCAGGATTTGGCACTCATTTATGACCCAGTGAATTAAAATGCCCACTCCTGCAGCCTGTCGCTGACAACCAAGGCGCTTGTGTGAACTGAATTTCCTGGTCCCCATTTCTGGAATGCATTCTAATTGCATTATTATAGAGGATCCACCATAATGCTGGTGTCATCAATGCCTTATAGATTTTATAGATTTTCCATAGAAAAATATGTGAAATTATAGGAAAGAGGGAGCTCACAAAAGAGGCCTGACTGCAATGTAGAGTTATCAAATTTTAAGTCCTAACATTTTGAGTGCTGTGAAAGGTCCTCTAATGTTTTACATTGTTAGAAATGTAAATATTAAAGGATTTACTAAAAAAATAATAGTGAAGTACGGTGATTTGTAGCAACCAATTAAAATGAACTTTATTGAGGCTAGACCATTTTAAGGCGAATGCTAATTGGTTTTTGGGTACATGTATGACTAGGGTTTGCATTTTGCGATTTATTTCTGTTTTATTGGCTAAACCTGGAAATCCTGTTTTACAAAAGTGTTGGAGCCCATAAGAGTGACTGTACCATGTGTCTGATTTAAACTCAAAGTAGCCCTGCAAGCTACCACCCAACTACACTGTTAAAATGCATTAAGGCCCTCAAAGCATCCTAAGCATGAGGAAGTTGACTCCAGCTACAAGCTTGAATAATGATCTTCTAGTGTGCACAGTTTTTTTTATAATAATAATACAATACATTTTGCAAGATTTTATTAGCATTACAATATATTTATAATATTATAAACATAACATCTTACACGCCATCATCTTTGATGCAGCAAAGGTTTCCCTTCTGCTGAATTATATTTATTCCTGCACATTGTACAATGATGTACAATACCTATAATTATGTTTATTATTTTGACACATTGAAGGCTGTTCACAATAAAGGAAACTATTGAGCAAATGCTCAAAATATGTCATGCACAGCTACTTATGAAGCATGATGATGATGTCTTATAATCAATGATGTAATGAAATATTAAGGATTTCTACTGTGTACATACGGTATTCATAGGTGTATGGTGAACCTAGAACCTGCAGATTATAGAATATAGAATATGGAACCTTTAATGATAAAAGTCTTTATATACAGTATAAAGATTATACTGACGTGTGCTAAATGAAAAAAAAATACATTTTTTGACATCCAGGAGTTTAGGAGTAATCACATAATGCATTAATGTCTTGGACTGTGTATTTGGCATTTAAATTTGTGAACATATTCTGGAAAATCAGGTAGGTAAAAAATTGTGCCTACACAACTGGAAAGCTGCAACCAAAAATATGTAATACACATAAATAATAAGTAGTCCAAAAAGGATGTTAACTAAACTAACTCCTAAAAGAACAATCAAAAATACATAAAGAACCAGAATTGATGTAATAATATATAATCCACAAGTTAAACCTCAAAAGATCATATAATAGTATAGGGCTGCAATGAAACAGCCAGAGTCCATAAATAGATAGATGCTGCAATAAGATGTAAAGTGATACAGCAGTGCAAATAGATGTTGCAGAATTGGTGTATTAATGCTTCTGAACAGAGAGACAGGCAATATTATACTTTCCTGGTCTTCCTCCCTTCAGCACACTATGGGTTAACTGATTAACCCCAGGACCACCTTCTTCCAGTGCAATAAATCCCTGTCCTCCCCCCCCCCCTCGTGTTCTTTCTTTTTTGGTCTCCAGGCCACTTGTTGATTGCAGTGGTAAGTACCTTGTGTGCTGTATTCCCCCCTGCCGAACCTACCCCTCCATGTTCAGCTTCTCATGGAGTTGGAAGACCCTGAATGCTGGAGGTAAATCTTCCTAAAAATTGGGTGCCCTTTTTGTGCCAGGGCCGTGGGCAAAATGATGCTTAAACAGCATCGATATTATACAGGTGTTGTATTACAAAAGCTCTGCAATGTCATTATTGCCTCTCCCTTGGGATTATTTTTTTCCTGTCTTCTATATGCAGCGCACTGCTCTCCTGGCTTTATTGTCAGTCTGAGAGCGGCTGTGAATGATGTCACAGAGGAGGAGATGGGCAGCACGGGATGGTACCTGCCAGTTGCCATGCAACAGCGCAAATGATCTTGGAGGGCTGCAGTTGAGAGGGCTTCTCTCTCTCTCTCTCTCTGCAATCCTGCCAGGTAAAGGACTTATCTCAGATTCTGAGTGAGTCTCCTGTCTGCCTCTGGATGTGCTGCTCTGGCTCCCCTGCTATGCTGTGTACTTCTGTGGGTTTGACAGTCTGACTGTTTTTTGTCTCTGACTGTGTCTGCTGTCTGCCTTTGGAAATGCTGTCTGAGCTCACCTGTCTGCCTATGGAAGGGCTGATTGAGCTCAACTGTCTATCCAAGGGCTGCTGCTTCTAAAGTGAGTGGATGAAGGCAAATGGGTCTTAAAGAGACAGTGTACCTGTTTCGTTTTGGTGAGAGGTAATATGATTTTTTCCAGATATTTTGTACAAGTATGAGTTTGCCACACCAGTTAGTGGCACAGAAGACTAGCAAAGGTAGGAGGGGGCAACGAGGGACATGGTTTTTAAAAGAGTGCTCAAGGAATGCAAATAAAGATGTTTTGCATTATCTTAGGAGCAGAAACCCTGAACACAAATGATCCAAAAAACATAAGACCCGCCAACGATCCTTTCATCCTGACCGGGATGATGACACCTAACAGGTTGTCACCTTCATAAGCATAGCGCCTAACGCCCATGCATTTTTCAAGTTCTTTTCAGGCGCTTGAAAGCGCTTATGAAGTGCTAGCATTAAATAATTAGCACATCCCACTACATTACATCCTGTCTACTCCCTGGTATTTTGACCTTTCCACAACCTTTGGGCGTTTTGCTGGCGCTCTTAACGCGCTTTTGGGGCGCTTTACATTCATTTCAATGTATATGGGCGTTTTTAATGCGCTATTTTTAGCACTCAGAATAAGCACAAAAATCATGCTTGCAGGACTTCTTTAAATGCGGCACAAGCATGACGCCCCAGTGTGAATAGGTACATTGGAATGAATGGGCAGCTTTTTAGAAGCGTTTTGTAAGTGCTATTTTTAGCGCCTCAGTGGGAAAGGGGTCTTAAGGAGCTGTTTTCCCCTACAAGCATGTGGCCAATACACTCTGAAGGAGTTGTCCCTTACAAGCATGTGGTCAATACACTCTAAAGGAGTTGTCCCTTACAAGCATGTGGGCAATACAATCTAAAGGAGTTGTCCCTTACAAGCATGTGGTCAATACACTCTAAAAGATTTGTCCCTTACAAGCATGTGGTCAAAACACTCTAAAGGAGTTTTCCCTTACATGCATGTGGGCAATACACTCTAAAGGAGCCGTTTTCTACTTACAAGCATGAGGTCAATACTAAAGGAGTAATTTCCACCTACCCTGTAAAGGGACAGGATCCAGGCACATGTCTCTTACCTAGCTCGTATAGAGTTCGGGTCGTCCAGCCTGCTTTGCTGGGATGTGGTCCCTGTGTTCACATGCTAAATGCATTGTTTGTCAGGGAGCCTGTCTGCTGGTCATCCCATGGAGTCCTCCACAGGGCTGCTTTCATGCTCCCCAAGCACTCCATGGGGCACTGACTCACAAACGTTTATGCCAGCATGACAGGAAATGCCTCACTTTGCTCAGGGTGCATTTTGGGCCTGCACACAGTCTGCAGTGGCAGAGAAGTGAAATTGCACAGGTTGCCTCACAAGATGCGGTTGTGCAAAATTCTAAAGCCCTATTAATGCGGCTATAGCAGAAAGTATGCTGCAAATATCCACGCCACAAGCAACACCCATAATGAGAGAGCGTAAAGCGCTCGTTGATAGAGGATGGCAGAGACCTCATTAGAAGACCAATTTACAGTACAGGTTCTCTAAGCTTTATCCACATAAGATGGCTGATGTATGTTTATGCACTGCATTTCCAGGGGTGGATGCTGCCTTCTAGCGTCTGGCGTGGACAGGGTTTAACTTGAATTCCAATTACCTAGTTCACACCCTTTCAGCGCATTCTAGGGCAGTCAACAAAAGTAGGATGTTACATTGTTTCGGTATGGAACACATCTGGAAAGTGGCAAAACGCATTGAGAATGCATCAATAACATTCATGCAGAAACACATCTGGAACACAGAAATTGTGGTGATCAGGCCATCAGGCTTGTACAGAATCTATTCAGTGACAGATTTTGCCGGTCAACCAGCAATAGCATTAACTTCGAGGGTGTATACTCTCCTATATTCCTGATACTCAAAGCATCCAGAGAACTCAGAACGGTGTTGGTCCTGAGGTCCTTAAATCAATTCATCAGCCCCAGAAGATTCAGGATGGAGCCAGTATATACAATATCAGTAGTGCAACCAAGAGATTGGCTAATTTCAATTGATTTTGCAGATGCCTATTTACATGTCCCGATTCACAAACACCGTCAGAGGTACCTCAGATTTGCAGTAGAGGAAGAGCATTATCAATTCAGACGTTTGCCCTTCGGCATCAACACAGCACCCAGATTCTGTCGGCGACCATAGCATTTATCGGTTTACAGGGGCTAAAAGAATTTTCATTATCTAGACGACATCCGGGTCATTGCACATTCAAGTGAGCAGCTTGCGATACAGCGCAACAAGGTAAAAGGGATCCTGTCCAACTTTGGATGGCTTATATACTGTCAAATGAGAAACCTCCCTCCTGCTCAATGGATGGAGTATTTAGGCATGGTATTCGACACAGGATGGATTCTTCTGCCATATTGCAAGGCGACTGAGCTGAAAGCATGTGTCTACAGGGTGATGGAGGCTCAGACATTATCGGCAAAAGACTCTATGACGATGTTGGGGATATTCACCGGCTATCCCGGCAGTACCATAGGCAAGGTTCCACACGAGAGCTCTTTAGATGTCCTTCCTGAGGCAATGGGATGGCTGGTCATTGGACCAGAAGATCTGGGTGCCAGCATGGGGGCGATGGAGTCTGATCTGGCCAGATAGCAGACCAACTGAGCTGGAGGTTCCCAGCAATTGAGAATGGTCATTCAATGGACACTATGTTCAGTCTTTGCCAGAGGGGGGATACCCAGCATAGACCTGATGGTGACACCAGTGAATGCACAGGTACCAGAGCTCACAGCAAAGTACAGATACAACGAGGCGATAGCCCATAATTGTACCCTTCTGGCCCAGGAGACCAGGGTTTTCATCTGCGCTTGCAGAGGGTGTCTGCCCCACCAGTACGCCTACCTCTATGGAGGGATCTACTACAGCAAGGACAGTGGATTCACCCGAATCTGCAGCTGACGGCCTGGCTGTTGAATTGGCCAGATCGCATGCACAAGGCCTATCAGAGGAAGTAGTCGCTACATTACTGGGGGCAAGGAAGGCTACAACAAATGCCACATACTCCAGAATTTGGAGTTTCTCCCCATTAACTCAAAGTATTGTGAACATTTTAGTTTCTGAAAATGGCACTGAAGGTTGGCTTGGCATATAACTCTATTAAAGTGCAGGTGTCGGCCCTGTCTTCTTTCACCGGACATAGATGGGCTAATGAGCCTTTAATAAAGCAGTTCCTCAGAGCCGCAATAAGAGTGTGCCCCCCAAGGAGGAGCCTCATCCCAGCCTGGGACTTAGGCATGGTCCGAAATGCACTATTGCAGGCCCCATTTGGCCCGGCAGAATCATGTACACTTGGCTTTCTAACAATCAAACTGCTCTTCCTGAAGGCCATTACAATGGCCAGAAGAGTGTCGGAATTAGCAGCCTTTTCCTGTAAAGTAACGTTCTGGATTGTGTATCCGGACAGTGTGATCCTGTGGCCTGCTTCAGCCTTAGCCTCTAAGGTGGTCTCAAAGTTTCAAGTAAACTGAGAGTCAGTACTACCTCGTTTTACGCAACCTCCAGATCAAAGGAGCCAGTTAGATTTGGGACCTCTAGACTGGGCTGGTTTAATATCAACACATCTTCAGAGGGCACAACAGATACACAAGTCGGGTAATCTGTTCATCTTCCCGTTGGGACCCAGGAAAGGTGAGGCAGCACCTTCAAGGACTTTATTCACCTGGTTTACGAGGACTATTTCCTAGGCACACAAGCAGCGGGGCCTTGCCCCTCTGCAGACTATACAAGATCATTCTACTAGAGGGATGGCAGCTTTGTGGGCATCCATGGCAAAGGTCCTGGTGGAGGACATATGCAGGACCGCTAGCTGGAGTTCTGGTAAGTCTTTTGCTCGGCACTACAAATTGAATGTAGTTGTCGCTAGTCCTTCGATGTTCGGAGCGGCGGTAGTGTCAGCTTCTTTGTTCAATTAAAGTACGGTGAAGCATGGAATTGGGCGAGTTGTCTTTTCTTTCCCATCTTATATTGGCTTGGGTATATCCCATAGTGTGCTGACGGGAGGACGACCAGGAAAATGGAAAATTGTTATCAATACTCACCGTAATTTTCCTTTCCTGGTCCGTCCTCACGTCAGCACAACTTTTACTTCCCTCCCTAAGTAGCCTGTCACCGAAAAACAAAAGAACATGAGGGAGAGGGGAGGACAGGGATTTATTGCGCTGGAAGAAGGTGGTCCTGGGGGTTAATCAGGGAGAGTTAACCCATAGTGTTCTGACGTGAGGACGGACCAGGAAAGGAAAATTACGGTGAGTATTGATAACAATTTTCTGCTATTGTGAGGTCTTTCTATTCTATGTGGATTCCACTGGCGGGATCACCAAAGGTAATGGGAGTGCAGGTGTTATCTCCTCCATAAAAGTGGCTGAGCGATTAAGCCCGGTCCTACCATCCCCTGTAAAGGGACCCTGGCTGGGTATCAAGCCGCAAGCACACTGCTAGCTTGCCTCTGGTAAGTGTATTTTCTATCAGGTGGAAGAGCACTTTACCTTGAGAGTGGAGCACCGGGTGTATTCATCTGCACTGTTGTAGCACTTTACATCTTATTGCAGCGTCTATCTACTAATGAACTTTGGATGTTTCATTGCAGTCCTATACCTACTTATGAACTTTTCATGTTTATCTGTGGAATGTGTATTATTACACCAATTCTGCAACATCTGTCTGCACTGCTGTAGCACTTTACATCTTATTGCAGTGTCTATCTATTTATGGACTTTAGCTGTTTCATTGCAGTCCGATGCTTTATTATGAACTTTTGAGGTTTAACTTGTGGATTATATACAAAATTCTGGTTGTTTATGCATTTTTGATTGTTCCTTTAGGAGTTCGTTTAGTTAATAGCGCAGCCTTTTTGGACTACATACTGTATTCAGGAAAATATAATATAAGCTAAAAGATCTCAAGGCTGAGGGAAAAAACACCAATGCTAAGTTACTACTTTATACATTCAAAATAGATAATAACAAACTTTATTCTCTTAACCTTTCCCCATGGCTTTTATGAATAACCCAAGAGGTCAGACTCAACCTGCTGCATGAAATATCATTAAAATGAATGACAGATATTGCACCAATAGTGTGCTCCCTTTGTAATGGCCTTACAGGTAAGTGTAGAAAAGAACAATCACCCTGAAATCTCCTTGTCCCAATGAATCTCATCGACCCAATGGAAAAAAGAAGCGTGGGGCTGGGGATAATTTCGTTTTGGAAAGGTCTGTCACAGAGAAGGAAATGCAATGGAAGAATTTGGTTGCGCTTCCCTGGTTTGTTGCACAAAGGAAACCTACTGCAAATGTTATCCATAATTTTGTTGCAGACCATGAATAGCGACTGAACCGCACAAATCTCTATGGGACATTTAGGGAATGACTGCTGAGTGAATGTAGGGATTGCTGGAAAAATTATCAACACAGTAATAAGCATTTCCATCCAGGCAAACACTTGCTTTCAGTGGACTTAACTTCTACACAACCTAAAATATGTTCCAGCATTTTTCTTTAGTCACTGAATGCCAGGACTTACAGTATATAGCCACACTTAGCCTCTAGTATATGCCCTTTAGGTCAGAGGCATACAATCTTTTTTGTATGGCCCCAGTGGCTATATACCTATTTCTTGGACCGCATTTGTGAGTTCAACTATATTTTCAGATCATTAAAGTGCACTGTGCCCAGACTTTGGTCATTAAATAATTACAAAATAATATTTCTATAAGAATTTCTTCAATTTCTGCTCTCTAGTTTTATAAAAATGTGACATTCAGATAATTATACCATAGATTGGAATTCCATTTCACCCACTAAGCAAGATCCACAATTAAAAGAAAGGATATAAAAGCACTTTATTAACAGGCATATATGACACACCCAGGATTGTAAACAGCATGTCTACTTTAAATTCATAATATACATGTCCATGCTTCTTAATGCAAACTAGAGTTTCAACTACAGCATAACATGCATTATACCATTCTCAATAGATTGAACATTTATAACACTACTTTTATGCATAATCACAAATCAATCAGACAAAACATACAACCACATAGTCCTGTTTTATCCATTATATTATTTATAATTCTACAGTTCGTAATTATCATTGTATATTAATATGTTTCCCAATAGCACAATGGCACAATTATCATCACAGCAGACCATGCAGTGGCAGTAAGGCCCACAGGGCCCAGTACATTCTGGCTGCACAGTGATACAGTGGTGAAAATAATTATTTGATCCCCTGCAGGTTTTGTAAGTTTGAGTATATTTCTTATCATAGGTGTATTTTAAATGATAAAGACAAAATATCAACCAAAAATCCAGAAAAAACACATGATACAAATGTTGCAAATTGAGTTGCAGAACAGGACTAAAATAAGTATTTGATCCCCTACCAACCAACAATAATTCTGTCTCCCAAAGACTTCCTACAGTATGTGCTCATGGGGTACACAGATTAGTCCTGTCAATTTAGGAAAGATGCTCATAGCGACAACTCATTATGTGTATAAAAGACACCTGTCTACAGAATCTCTTTCTTCCATTCAAACCTCACCATCATGGGCAAGACCAAATAGCTGTCAAAGGACATCAGGGACAAGATTGTAGACCTGCACAAGGCTGGAATGGTCTACAAGACCATCAGCAAGAAGCTTGGTGAGAAGGAGACAACTGTTATTCGCAAATAGAAGAAATACAAAATAACCATCAATCGCCCTCGGTCTGGAGCTCCATGCAGGATTTCACCTCATGGGATAAGGATGATCATGACAAAAGTGAGGGATCAGCGCAGAACTACACGCAAGGAGATTGTGAATGATCTCAAGGCAGTTGGGACCACAGTCACCAGGTGGAAACATTATGCTTTGGGGCTGTTTCTCTGCTAAAGATACGGTCAGACTTTACCGTATTGAGGGGCCAATGGAGGGGGTCATGTATTGTAAAATCATGGATGAGAACCTTCTTTCCTCAGCAAGAACACTGAAGATGGGTCTTAGAGTGTGACAATGACCCAAAACATACTGCCAAGGCAACAAAGGAGTGGCTCAAGAAGAAGCACATTAAGGTCATGGAGTGGCCCCAGCCAGTCTCCAGACCTTATCCTATAGAAAATTTACAGAGGGAGCTGAAACTTCGAGTTGCCAAGCGACAGTCAAGAAACCTTAAGGATTTAGAGAAGATCTGTAAATAAGAGTGGATCAAAATCCCTCCTGAGATGTGTGCAAAGTTGGTAAACAACTGCAAGAAACGTCTTACCTTTGTACTTGCCAACAATTGTTTCTCCACCAAGTACTAAGTCATGTTTTGCTTGGGGATCAAATACTCATTTTACTCACTGAACTGTATCATGTGTTTTTTTCTGGATTTTTTGGATGATTTTCTGTTGCTATCATTTAAAACACACCTATGATAAAAAAATATAGACCCTTCATTTCTTTGTAAGTGGGCAAATGTACAAAATCTGCAGGGGATCAAATAATTATTTTTGCCATTGTATATCCATACAGATAAAGCATTTGGCAAATCATTTATGATAAAATAAATGTACATATAGTTGTGTCTGATCTGTCAGTTTGCTACCAAAATAAATAATGTACTTCAACTTGGACTACTGCTTTCGACCATCAAAGATATTAGTAATGGGATACTTTTAAGATAGAAATTGGAGACCAAGGGCCCTGCAGAGATTTTGCTTTGGGACCATGTAATATATAAATATATTTTATGTGTCGTTCAGTATACAGAGGAGGATGTCAGTGTGTAAGAGTCCTTGTGCGGATGCTTGGGTACATTTGTGTGTGGCCAACTGGCTATAAAGGATTTTATTAGCTAACATAAATATCATTGGTACAATGCTACTAGTTCCTAGTGTGTGTTATATGAGATTTAAAATGTCAAAGTCTTGAAATCATCACTTCCTACTGAGTTTTTATTTCCCTTCTGTGGTCACAAAAAGTTCCATATAACCACGATCTCCTTTATTCCAAAAACAAGAAATGATCCAATGGCAATCTATTTTCCTGTTTGTGGTATGCTATTGAGGTAGGATTGCTAATACAACAAATTTAGGTAGAACGCCAGGCATTTTAAATTTGGATAGAGTGGAAAGTGCTTTTTTTTAAATTACCGTATATCATCTCTGTTCCCATCGATGAGTATTTTGACTTTCTGTCTCTCAGGCATTCATTACCAAGACAGTGCATATTTCCAATGGAGGGAACATAGAGCAATATATATATATATAAATATATATAGAGAGGGCTATCATCTCTGTCAGGTTCTTATTGATTGCTGTCCGGATTTCTGTTGTGATGATTCACTCTCACTTCTAGTTCCAGAATCAGTGGTTATCAGGACTGAGAGTGAGGGAAACCCCTCATGAAAAACCCAGCAATCAAAAAAAAAAAAAGCCACCAAACCAGTTGCTGGAGTGATCCCACCATATTCTAAGTATATATTGAAATTCTTCAAAAGGTATGAAGACCGAATGATCGGGTTTCCCTATAAGATCAAAAGCATTTGTTTAACTATTGAATTTTTATTTTTTTATTTTTTGCTTAAAGTTTACCATGGGTCTAATTTTCTCTTTATCCTTTATTTTTGTAAAGAAATATAAACATGACAGAGATTGTAACTCTTCCCCATTACGTCCAAAAATGAAGACAAACCTTTGGCTGGAATTAAAATAGCAGATTTAACGGTGAAGTGACCAGAAGTATAGTTCCTTTTTATAGTAGTATAAGAAATTGAAAATAGCTGAAATTGCTTTACTTCTCTTTTGAAGAAACTTGATAGAGTTTTTCTCCCAAATATTCAAGTCTTTCCTTTAGTTCAATCTCCTGGTAGAGACCTTTTGGCACATTGTTGATACCGTACAGCAATCCAAATAGACATCCAGCAATAGATCCAGTTGCACCACTTTCTCCTGTAAGAACAAAACAATGCAAGCTCATGTTTTCAGCCTTGTGTGCCTACAGAAAAGCCTAGAATCTTGCTTTGATTTCCATGTGTAAGTAGCACAGTAGTTACAGCATTGGCAGGACTGTTTTTATATGTCTCAAAGAACTCGAGAGAATAGACTTCCTAGAAACTGGTTCAGGTTCTAAGGACTGTTGATTTGGTGGGGAGGAAAGTGATGGACAGATTATATTTTGTCTCCAAAATCTATGCAGATTCAAATGAATGTGCATTAAACAGGAACAGCTTTTTCCCAACACATAACTATTGTAAAGAGACTCCTAACATTAGTAGTACTACTTTGGATCTGATGAAATGAAGGTGATAGCTTCTTATAAAGAATATGTTAGCCCAACATTTCATATTCCTGATATGCGTCTGTTGGACCATGTACTTGAATGTATCCTGTTTTCTCTACATTGCTTCCATTGTGTGAAATACCTGGTGTTCCTGCCAGTCCCCCTGTTTTCTTGAGACCAAGCTAGGCATAGAAACATATCCATCCTAGCATGGTCAGTTTTCTGGCCTTCCTGACCTCCAAGCCAAGACTTGTGCTAACAATTCCCCCACCCTGCACAGCCATTGACTGGGAAGATCACTATACTGATGTTTCTCCATCCACACCTATCTAGACCCCTTATGTGTCCGAGAACAGAGATTATGTGGTCACTTATAAAGAAAAAAAAAAGGGTGTTTATAAGCAAGCAGTGTATCTATGGGAGTGAGGTCAGCACTGATGTTGGATAAAAAGGCCTGGCTCGCAGTCACCACTCTAATTCATTCCAAAGGTGTTCTATCGGGTTGAGGTCTGGACTCTGTGCAGGTCAGTCACGTTCCTCCACCCCAAAGTCACTCATCCATGTCTTTATGGACCTTGCTTAGTGCACTGGAATGGGCCATCCCCAAACTGTTCCCACAAAGTTGGGAGCATGAAATTGTCCAAAATGTCTTGGCATGCTGAGGCCTGAAGAGTTTCCTTCACTGGAACTAAGGGGCCAAGCCCAATACCTGAAAAACAACCCCACACCATAATCCCCCTCCACCAAATGATTTGGACCAGTGCACAAAGCAAGGTCTTTCACTATTTTACTGAAGCTCCGCTTTAATAAAATCCTCACATCAGCTCTATCCAAAAAAAAATTAAAGGTTTTACTTGGAGTTAAGCTTTAAGGGAGTAGAAAAAGCCATTACTGACCACTAATGTATAGGCTGCTATGAAAAGGGCTATTACTAGGAGTGCACCTATTGGCCATCAGTACAAAGTGCCAGGAGCCATAGTGTAAAAACCTTGGAAGCTTTTGCTATGGGGTCCTGTGATTTGTAGAACCACCTCTGCCTGCCTACAACTATTTTTATTATTTATCATCACATCGTACCGCCATGGAACATAGCGCGGCTGCAAACCTCCTTCCAGTCACCACCAGCTCCCAACAGTGCATCGTATGCAATCATAGGTGCATCATGCCCTCTTCTTCCACCACGGCCTTCTGAGCTCCATTTCTTATATGTCTGTAGAATAAAAACCCTCATTAGATCTCTTTAGTCATTCCACATATAAAAGTCCCATATCATAATGTAAATTTAGATGTGGCATTTGCGACACTAACATTACTTTGTATTTCTACAGATAAGGCGATATTGGCACAAATTTAACTACTGGATCTAATATCCCCAGATTACATACCTTTCTACCTCAGGACCCTAAAGTTCATGTAAGTGTTCATAATAAGTGTCCTTAAAGTGTTACTAAACCCACAACTGTAAAATCAGGCTGTATATGCAGTAAAGCAGGCTTGTTTTACTCACTGTGAAACCTAAGGGGTTAATCCTCTGCATTGTGTAAAAAGGCTGTTTGATCCCGTCTTCTCTGATCCTCCCCTTCTTCTGCTTAACCCTATCCATCTGCTCATAGAACATAGCCCTAGGAGACACTCTGCACATGCTCAGATTTAGTGTGTATTGCTAGTGAGTTTTTATTTTTTTGGCAGGGTCATGTGATCAGCAAAGGACCAATCAGCGCTGTCCAGACAGAAGGTCAGGGGTCCTGCAGCCTCATAGGATTCAAGATCCCACAGCACTTCACAACAGATATTGCACCTATATTTCAGATCTTACACACAAATACAATCCAAATGCACCTCTGTGCTCCCTCACTACCCAAACATCCTCCTCACTCATAGGGGTTGATTTACCCAAAGGCAAATAGGCTATTCACTTTGCAAGGGAATTTTCCATAGAACTTAGTGAAGCTGACTTGCATAACCCAATCATGTGCAAGCAAAAATGTTTTGTTTTCTTTGCTTTACTCTCCTTTTGTAAATCAACCCCATGTTCTCATATGCACAGCATCGTGATTACCACAAAGCACTTGTCTGCCTGTGTTCTGGTCTTTGTGCCCACCTCTAAAGTGTGTAAAGTTCTACAAATTACATATTTGTCTACATATCTTCATCTCTACCCTAATCATGTTTTACAGCTTAACCACTTAAAGAGGAACTGCAGTCTGCTCGCATAATTTGTAATAAAAACATCTTTACCATTCTGAAGCTTCCCTCCAACCACTTTGCATATTATTTTATATATACTGTGATTCTGTACTTGCCAAATATGCTGCAGAAGTCTCCCTTCACTAATCTGGCTGCAGCCATTTTAACTGTGGGCAGCTGAAGCTGCTGCCTGTTCACTTCCTGGATTTACACAGATACACAGAGGCACACCTCCAGCTCTCCAGCTCTCATTGGACCTCTTATGACTCATCTCCCATTACTTCCTGGTAAACTCTCACGAGAGTGAGAGAGAGAGCTGTGCATGATGTCATAAGCCTAGGCTTTTTTATCAGACAAGAAACAGGAAGTGGGCTGTATAAGGTATTTACTGGCAGACAAAAAAATGTTTTACTATCCAAAGGTAAAACAACAAGAGCAGAAGATTTAATAGATGGAAAGATGAAAAAATTACTGAAGAGCCGCTTTAAGGACCAGAAGGATTTGCCCATATCCTGACGAGGCCATTTTTTGAGATACGGCACTGCGTTGCTTTAACTGACAATTGCGTGTTCGTGGAACGTTGTACCCAAACAAAATTTATGTCCCTTTTTTCCAACAAATAGAGCTTTATTTTGGTGGCATTTGATCACCTCTGCAGTTTTTACTTTTTGCACTATAAACCCAAAGTTCTTTGTCAGTTTAGGCCGATATATATTCTTCTACATATTTTTGGTAAAAAATTGTAATAAGCGTATATTGATTGGTTTGCGCAAAAGTAATAGCGTCTACAAAATAGGGAATAGATTTATGGCATTTTTACTATTTATTTTTTTTTACTAGTAATGGTGGCGATCAGCGATTTTTAGCGGGATTGCGGCGGACAGATCGGACACCTAACTGACATTTTTGAGACTTTTTTGGCAACCAGTGACATTATTACAGTAATCAGTGCTAAAAATATGCACTGTTATTGTAATAATGACACTGGCAGGGAAGGGGTCAACACTAGAGGTGATTAAGGGGTTAAATGGTTTACTGTGTTTTCTAACTGTATGGGGGATGAGCTACCCGGGGAAACACACAGATCCGTCTTCCTGCATAGCAGAAAGACTGGATCTGTGTGATCTTCCGTCAGAACGGTGATGTGCCTTGTTTCACCAGCAGATCCCCATTCTGTAACTGAGGGGAACAATCGCGGGTGGCCGGTGGACATCGAGTCAGTGGAACCCGCTAATTGGCTCCCCCACTGGCTAGTGGGAGCGCATGCGTGCCTCCGGCAGCGTGGTTCCGCGCCGATGTACAGCTACGGTGATTTGCGGCAACGAGCCGTCCTGCCACAGTAAAATGACGGCAGCTGGTCCGCAAGTGGTTAAACAGCTTCCATAATCCTCAGCCACTGCCATTTCCCTTTTACCTTCATTTTATCACCACCATATTTGGTGCTCTCTATCTATTAGATTGGAAAATTGTTTGAGAAGGTTCCCTTTCTCCTTTGTGTCTTGTTTTCATACTGTTTTACATTTAGTCACATTGGGCTAGACCTGTTCAAATAAATGTGACTATAAACACTTGGATATGTTCCCGACACTCATTTGTACTGAACAATCCAAGGCTTTCCTAGACCCATCCCAGTCTGTAACTGGACAGTGAAAGGAGAAGTAGCACAGTGTTGGGATTATCTCTATTCCTAACTGCTTTCTCCTTTTATCACCTTGCTTCTTGTCAGCACATCAACTGTTTGGCTGCTTGTACTGCTTCTTCCTGGCACACTCCAGCTTTGCTATACAGGTACCAAAAAGGTTGATTCCAGGTGAAATTCAGAAACTTGTATTTAAAAATACATTTAATGAGGTAATAGTAATTGCAGAACTGTATCAATAAGTATCTGCCTAGTTTAGCTTTAAATACGACTAACTACTGCTAGCTATGCCATGACCAGGATTAAAGTGTTATTAAACCCACAACAAGAAAATCAGTCTGTATATGCAGCAAAGCATGCTTGTTATGCTCACTGTGGAACCTAAGGTTTTAATCCTCTGCATTGTGTAAAAATGCTGTTTGATCCTGTCTTCTTTGTTCCTCCCCTTCTTCCACAGACCCTAAACCATCTCCTGATAGAACAGAGCATTTGGGGACAAGCTGCACATGCTCTCTTTGGTGTATATTGCTAGAGAGGTTTTTTTTTCTTGGAAGAGTGCATGTGATCAGTACAGGGCCAATCAGCGCTGTCCAGACAGAGGGTCAGGTGTCCTGAAGCCTCATAGGACAGTCAGAGTGTAATAAAAACTCCTTCTACAAGCTTTAACTAGACACTGATAGAAGTCACAAGACTGCTCTAACTGCTGATGAGAAAATGTATTTAGCAGTTTATATTTACTAAACTATTGCATTTCCATGTTCTGTGTACTGTGGGAGACCAGATATAGTGAATATAGTGTCCTGGTTTAGTAGCACTTTAATGAAACCCTTCAGACATATTTGGTACAAATAAAGGATCATAACAATAATTAGCATGGTTAAGTGCCGGTTCACACATAGGCGACTTGTCAGGCGACTTGATTGGCCTGACAAGTCGCCTCCATGCATTGCAATGGAACCGTTCTAAATAGGAGCTCCGACTTAGAAAAAGGTTCCTCTACTACTTTTGGGGTGACTTTAGGCGACTTGCATTGACTTCTATCACAGAAGTCGTTTGCAAGCCATGCTGAAGTCGCGCTATGTTGGATCGCCTATGTGTGAACCAGCCCTAATTGTGCCCGAAGATGTTTCAATGCAAACAATCAATAAGAATCAAGAACAACATGAAGAATTGAATGAGCAGTGTCCTTCAGTTTAAGCTTACTTTATCTCTCTCATCAGCATCATACTTATCGGGGAAATTGGGCTTGGTCATCTTGTCTTCTTCTATTTCTCTCTCTTCCAGATAAAACTGCCATTTGGCTTCAAAATAAAACCAGTGCTCTTGGTACTCTAAATAGATATGGGTTAGAGAAATGTATCTTCCTTAGGAATGTTAGACACGATAAAGTAGAAAATATTATTTGTCTTGCTTATAAAATGAATAAAAGTACCATTAGTAATTTTTGTAAAAATCTTCTATTAAAAACTATTAAAAGAGAAAACTACCATTGTTGCTTGGGTAAAGCACAAGCATGAAATATTTGGCAGGCCAGAAAATATTTATGTATTTGGTTAAGCTTCAGGAAATGTAGGGACACCATTCTAACATTACTGCCAAATCTGCAGAGAAGCATGATCAATGACATGTGTATGTATGGAATGTTTGCCACCACAAACATCAGTAGTCCCATTAGGGTTGCTACCTGTCCGGGTTTCACCCGGGCAGTTCGGGTTTTGAATCATGTGTCCGCGTTTCAGTCCTCCTGAAACCCGGACACAATATTCAGACAGGAATGTGGCTCAGAACATGTCCTGATAGGAGGGCGATGGGGCACTATGCACGCCACATTACTATTCTCTTTGGAGCGCCCAAAGGTGTTCCAGGTTTATTACAATCCTATAGTGTATGCTAAAAAGAAATAAAACAATTTTTGCTGTGCACCACTAAAGTGCTCGGGTTTGGCTTGAAGAAGAAGTGGCAACCCTGAGTCCCATGTTGCTAGCCTGGGCCTCTATGCAAAGTTTTGTACAAACATGCCACCAATATTTTCTTGTTTTTCAGAATATTTTGGCATAATGAAAGGGCTCTTTGTTAGGAAAAGAGCACAATGACAACATGCCACAAAGATACAATACAATGTGATGCAAAGCTCAGAAAGCTACTGTATATCAGGCAACAGAGAACTTTCTAAGCATTTTTTTTTCAAATCTTTTATTTAGGCAAAAGCAAAAGACAGGAGCCATAGAATCCAATCAGAGTGGGTATGAACATACATAATACATGGCTTACATACTAAGCATTTTAACAAGAGTTGTACTCAGGGATTTTTTTCTCAGAGTATAGGTGCAAGAACTCCCCCTTTCCGAGTCACCCCTTGTCTCCACCCTCTACCCACCTTCTGCACCATTCCTTAGTTCCACCCCCTACCCACCTCCCAACAGCCTCTTTTACATAATACAGAACTAAGTAACAATTTACTAAGTAATTTGTATGACATTAGTTAATGATCACAAGAAAAGCAGCAAAATAGGCCCCATGCAGCCAGCAATAGATCCCAGCAGCAACAATAGATCACCCACAACAAAATACCCCCTCCCCCAGCAACAAAAGATCTCCAGCAGCAATAACAGATCTTCCTGCAGCCAGCACCAATAGACTCTCCAGCAACAATGGATTACCTGAAACAAAATACCCCCTCCCCCTGCAACAATAGACCCCCAGCAGCAGCAACAGATTTCCCTGAAGCCAGCATCACTAGATGCCTCCCAGCAACAACTGACCCCTAGCAACATAAGACCCACCCCAGCAACAGTACATCCCTCACTAGCAACAACAGACCTCCGTAGCAACAATACTCCCCCCCCCCGGGAAAAAAATAGATCCCCTCCAGCAACAATAGATCCCCCAGCAGCTAGCATCAATAGACCCTAAATTACATATACTCAGTGCTGGAGGTGCCAGAACTGTGTTCCCCCGTGTTCCAGCTGAAAAAAAGGCCTGGTTGTACTTAAAGTTTAGAACTGGCAACAGCTTATTCAATAAAGAAGTGCAAAAAACAGCGATAGTGGGTTAAGTGTAGCAATCCATACACTGAAGTCAGTTATTTACAAATTAATTATAAATGATTGTTGTTCGTCACAATAATTTTGCTATCCAAATCTCTTAAAATTTTACCTGCCATGTGACGTATAGTTTTCTTACAGTACTCTTCTGCCATGGGGATGACCTTCATCAAATCTCTTCCCCAATGCACTAAGGGCTTTCCTTGTAGGGCGTAGGAGGCAAACAAGGCAGTGCAGAGTGACCCCAGGAACCCTATATTAACAGAGTCTAATAATTAATATGAGCATTATAGGATACACTTTATATATATGTTGGCATGTAAATCATGAGTACTTACAAAATCTGTTCAATTTTAAAGTTATTTGAATCAGAATTACTATCTTGGATCAAGCACAAATATATTACTTTTCCCAAACCCACAAAAAAGCATAACATTTGTAAAACTAATAGGAATATCGCAAAGCACAAATGGAGTGCTAAAACAAAACTAAGGTTCTAGATTCTGCTGTGTAATACACCCTTTTCACCACTGGGAGACTCTAAGTTTTTCTCATTGAGCTGTTTGGTTAAAATTTGCTAGGGGGTGTTGAAGACAAAGCCTTTTCTGGCACTTTTTGTTTACAAGTTTAAATCAGTATTTTTTGCTAGAAAATTACTTTTAACCCCCAAACATTATATATTTTTTTAGCAGAGACCCTAGGAAATAAAATGGTGATCATTGCAATTTTTTTTTTGTTTACAAAAAGCTTTATTGAAAGGGAAGGTACAAAGAGTAATTACAAAATATATAAACAATGTAATTAAAGAGGTAGACAAATGATATATAGTATAAAAGATATCACATAATGAATTATATATAAGGGACAGTTAGTCTTTAATTATAGTATCCCAAAAAGGCCATTTTTGTTCATATAAATTAATTTGGTCGTGTAAAATACAATAGATATATTCTGTAAGTCTAATTGTAGATATTCTTGACATAACTTGTTGCCATGAGATACAAGGGGTACGCCACTTGCATGCGATCATCCAAATGACTGCACTACAAAGGGTATGCAATAATCTATTGGTATGGCACGGAACGTTAGGAATTTTTCTGAACAAGAGGCATATTTGAGGGGAAAGGGAAATTTTATCAAACGTTAATTAGTCTGCAATTTTAGTAACAGATTTCCATATTGAATCTAAATGTTTGCAATCCCAAAATATTTGTAAAAGGGTTCCTTCATTTGAGCAGCCTCTGAAACAGTTGGGGGAGCAGTTAGGAGTCTTAATATTTGTACCAAATTTGGAGAGAGTGGGCAACAATTTTATTAAGCTTATACATTTTTTTGACTTTGAAATATTGGACCAAGCTATTCTCTCTAACCTGAATGAGAGAATGGCATTGCGTTCAAAAGTCAACCATGATATTGTATTGATAGGGCTAGACCATTGTGCAAGTTGGAGGAATCTGGCGGAAAGAAAGTGTAGCCAGAGGTTAGGTATGCCCAGACCTCCCATTGTTTGCGGTCTATGAAGCAATGCATTGTTACATCCGGGTCTGCCCCCCATCCATATAAATTTGTTAATATATCTCTGGATCGATTCCAGTTTGTTTTTAGGTATTAATATAGGAAGGGCTCTAAAATAATATAGAAGCTTAGGTAGTATGACCATTTTGATGGCACAGATTCTTCCCAGAAAGGAGGTACGGTAGTTAGACCAATTTTTAAGATGGTTAAGAATGTTATTGAAGAGATTGGGATAGTTAGCTTTCATTGCAATTTTATGTCACATGGTATTTGTTCAACAAAATACTCTTTAATGAATTAAAAAAAAACACACAATATATACCCCAATTTTTGTTAAAATATGAAAGATGATGTTACGCCGAGTAAATAGATACCTAAAATGTCATGCTTTAAAATTGCACACGCTCATGGAATGGTGACAAACTACAGTACTTAAAAATCTCCATAGGCAACGCTTTCAAAATGTGTACAGGTTACCTCTTTAGAGTTACAGAGGAGGTCTAGTGCTAGAATTTTTGCTCTTGCTCTAACATTCGCGCCAATACCTTGTGTGTGGTGTTTACACTGTTTACATGTGCTTGCGTGACTTACGAATGCGTTTGCTTCTGCATGCGAGCACGGAGGTATGGGGGTGCTTTACATTATTTGTTCTTATTTATTTTATTTTTAAACTGTCCCTTTAATTTTTTTTTTGGAAAAATAAATTTTTTTGGAAATAAGGATGACAGGTTCTCTTTTTACAGAGATCAAAAAGACCACACATCTCTCTTTTACCTTTAAAAAAAAAAAAGTGTTGATCTTTTGCTTTAAAAAAAAAGTTTACTTCCGCCCTAGACCAGAAGTGATGTCATGATGTCGCTCTGGTCCTCCAAGGCCATAGAGGCGATCAGAGATGATCTGGTCTCTGTTCGCCTCTGTGACCAGCACTGTCAGATTGTTTCTCAGGCGCACTGGTGAAAAGGGTAATCCTGAGAAGCATTGGCAAGTGGTGGGGGGGGGGGGGGAGTCCCCTCTTGCTGCTTCTGAAAGTGATCCAGAGGCTAATGAGCCAGTCAGACCGCTGACAAAGCCAGGCATCGGCTTCAGCCATTACCCCAGTAAATCACTTGCAAACCTTATATATACTTATATATACAGTATGTATTGCGGTCAGCAAGTGGTTATGCTAGTTTGGTTTATTATAATTTAGTGTTTATGTATTTGTGGTTTTTTTTTATTATTTATGTTTGTTGTGCATGTTATAGTTATTTATGTACTGCCACTTGAGATTCTTCAGATAACATTTTTGTCTCTGTGAAATAAAACAGGTCTAGAATAGTTGAAGGAAGCTTCCATAATCCACAGGAGCCAACCGTAGCCCTTTAGAAACTACTGAAAAAAAAAAAGTTCTTATTTCGCCTTCTATTGTGACTCCAGTGTATGTTGCTAAAATGGTGACATTTCTTCCAAATCTCCTGATTTCAGGGAAATAAAAACACATAATTCCACTCATCCCTAACATTCTTTATCATTTAGGGAAATGTTTGAAATTTCCCCAAAATCTTCAGAGTTTTGCCAAAATTTCAGCAAAATAAAAAGTTTGACTCATCTTTATTCTTCTTCCTGTAAGTCCTTCTCCTCCATTCTTGTACTTGCTAGCATACAAACTAAATATTAGATCACATTCATGTCCTCTGTTAAATTCATTACAAGACTGAGGGTCATTTTAACACTAAAATATGCCTGTGTGAATTGTTTAACCGGCCAATATGTTTATCATTTTAGCCAACACTGAGAGCCAATCAGTCTCTGCTACATGAGCACATGAGAATCCACCGCTGGGACCACTTTTATTAGACGCATAATCAGCCACAGTACAAAATAATACCGGGGCTATGGTGGTCGGCAAGTGGTTAAAATGAACTGAGTCAAAGTTCTAGGTATAAGTGAACAGGTGTTGGTGCCCTGTGGGATGATCCCCTAGGTAAGAAGTAAATAAGAATTGATTTGGTTATGCAGCCCACTTGTTTTCAGGTGTAGACCTGAAGCTGAACGTGATAGTGATTGAAAAGTGTATGGCGCTCACCTTTACCTAGTGCATACAAAATGGCAATTAAAAAAAATTAAAAACAATAATTGTGACGTAAGTATTGTGATGGTTAAAACTCAAGAGGCAAGTGAGTGATCGCCATTGTTATGTCATGTATTTTCTGCCAGTATTGCTGGACCCGGGGGCAGGACCACCAAATGTGATCAAACATGCCTTTTGCCAGATCACATCTCCAGCCTCCGTCAGTGACCGCTGGTGTAAATTTGTGGATCAAATCCGGTGTCCTATACCATTTAGTTTTAATTTTATACCCGTTCTCTTGGGTTGCTACATTTAAGGAGCCCTTGTGAAGGTATAGATCAGGGATATGCAATTAGCGGACCTCCAGCTGTTGCAAAACTACAAGTCCCATCATACCTCTGCCTCTGGGTATCATGCTTGTGGCTGTCAGAGTCTTGCTATGCCTCATGGGACTTGTAGTTCTGCAACAGCTGGAGGTCCGCTAATTGCATATCCCTGGTATAGATGAATGCGGTCCCAAGTAGGGTCGTCTATCTCCTTGCCTATGATTGATTTAAATTATTGTTTTTAATTAGAGCACTTGTCTAACAAGATTCAAGAAGGATTTTTAGTTGCACTTAGTACTTTCCAGAGCACGGTTGAAGGAACTTTTCTTTATTGCTACAGAAGGAATACTTTGATGAATCACTATTATATTTGTTTTCTCATTATCTTCACAAATCCATGGACTTTTATTTTGCATTTATGATGTTATTTTGATTATTTTCACTAGTCATTTACTCTCACTTTGATGAAATTATTGTTTTTAATTATTTTTAATTGCCATTTTGTATGCACTAGGTAAAGGTGAGCGCTATACACTTTTCAATCACTATCAAAGTGAACTGAGTGACAGTAGGAGAGAACAGAGTGAGCAGAAGAGTAAGCAGAACACAATTATAGGGATCTCCTCATAGGCACTCTTCATCAACTAATAAGTTGTTGTTTTTTTAAATTTTCAAGTAGGTTGTGATATATCTGCAGGAAAAGTAAAAAGGCTTTAAATGTGGCTTTTTATTGCTACATTAATTTTTTCACAACTTTATTTGCTTATTTATTTCTTGACTTCTGTCATAAGATATTCTGTCTGACTCTGCATTTAGTGAATGATTTAATACAACAGGAGCTTTAACTGGAAGGAGATATCCTGCCAGAAGCTCTGAAATTGTATGTGCCTTGTAACCTGCTACTCATAGGATGTGCCAAGCCAAGAGATTAAAAGATTTCTTGTCAAGCACGTGTTTGGTTCATAATATTTTTGTGCGATGAGTAAGACTTACTTTGGCCTTATTTAAATAAAAAATGTATAGACATGCTTCAAGAAAAATAGTAATTATATTAATCAGAGGTAAATGTATATCCTAATATACATATACAGGATAAGCACAGTGGCTTAGGACTTCTGCCTTGCAGAATTGGGGTTTGAATCCTGGTCAGTATACTACCCATGTAGTGTTTGCATGTTCTCCCTAAGCTTATGTAGGTTTCGGGTTTGGGTAATCTGAACACTAAAACTTTACAATGGCATGAAACTGTACTTTACCAGGGGAAGAAAAGGGAATCTGTTTAAGATCCCATGCCATCTCTACAGATGGGATGACTCTTGCTAGAACAAATTTCTTAATTACTTATATAGAAGAATTTAGTAAATGCTTGTGAACTATGGAAAAACATACCTCATAAAGAGCGATTCTGTGAAAGTAAGAGGAGCATAGACATGACAAATGAAGTATTAGGCCACATATTGAGATGGCTTATTTTACATAGTGTGAAGACAACATCATTCTTCAACTATAAAACCATTGTCTATACACACTGGGGGAGATTTACTAAAACTGGAGAGTGCAAAATCTGGTGCAGCTCTGCATAGAAACCAATACGCTTCCAGGTTTTATTGCCTAAACTTAATTGAACAAGCTGAAGTGAGGGCCGGTTCACACTGCAGCGGGGCGGAGCGGCGCGACTTCGCGCCCCGTTCACATCTAGGCGAATTGTCAGGCGACTTGAGTCGCCTGACAATTCGCCTCAATGCTGTGCAAATGGGACCGTTCTAATAGGAGCGAATCGCTTCGCTCCGCATTAGAAAAATGGTCCCTGCACTATTTTTAGGGCGATATCAGGCGGCTTGCATTGACTTCTATGATAGAAGTCTCCTAGCAAGCCGCTTTGAGATCGCCTGGAGCGCCGCATCGCGCCGCTCCGCGCCGCTCCGCCTCGCTAAAGTGTGAACCGGCCCTTAGAAGCTGATTGACTACCATGCACAGCTGCACCAGATTTTGCACTGACCCATTTTAGTATAAATCAACATTACTGAGTGTCTTCGCATATACAGTATTCCTGTAATTGAAAATGTCATTCAATGACCACTTCTCACAGGGATAGTAAGCACAATCCCAAAGACTGCTTACTTATATAAGTAAGTGAGAGTCTAGGCTATATATACTTTGCAGGCCCAGGAGATGGGTGCACCTCCTTTACCCCATTCCTGATAGTTATCCTAGAGATGGCAAATTATACACCACATAGCTGACAGCACATAAGATGCTAGACATATCTACAAGACCTCTATCCCGAAGAAATATGTTGTCTAGGACATGTCCATTTTCAAGAATCTAAAAATACTTGTTCTAATTCTATAACACAAGACAATGATGTTAATAAAGTGAACAGAGAACATTTTCCTGTAAATGTAATCACATTGTATAGTTTTGGTTCTATTTAGGTGCAACTTTTTTATTGCTTAATCTCACCTGCAGTGCTGGCAACATATTTTTTATACACCATAATGTATGCCTTCAAGACATGTGTATCTTACACTAAAGACCAACAATATCACACCTATTATGTGTTGATGATTTGATGTGCTACAGTGTGCCATTATACCAGATGATTCATTTAAGAGTGGTAAATCCATTCCCTGTATCTACAGTGTGTAGCCTCTGCATTCATACTGTTCAACATTTGTTCTAGAGAAGTGATGGTTTGACATAATGCCTATGTTGCAGGAAATCTTTTAGAATGATCGTATTGTAGTCGGGTATCCTTGATTGGTTATCTCTGCACTTTAAAGACGTTTGTGGAATGTTACTGTATGGTATTCTGGGCTATATTGTGACCACCTAGGAGATTGATGGATCTGTGGGACACTACCAAATAGTATTCTAATGATTGGTCCATAATTACAAATACCAGGTAAATTCATGAGAGTAGTAGATGGATCTAATGGGTGATAATGGTTCATATGTGGTAACCAGGGGCTTGTTTTTATTTGTCCTTAGATGGAATCTGTCTTAGGAGACATACTGGGGTCTGTTAAATCTTCCTTTTCTACCCCCTTCTTTCCATCGTTGGAAGATTTTCTTCATATTGGCTCTTCCTTTGGTATTTACTCCCTTGGACCCAAAGTAAAGCCTTGTACACACAATCAGATTTTCGGACGAAAGTTCGTCTGTTTTTTTGTTGCATGCTAATCTCATATCGAAATTGAAGAGGTTACTCAACATACAAAAATTCCTGTATGACAGAATTCATATTTAGAAGTGATGTAATGTGTTGAATTGTTTTGTGTGCATTCTTTTGTTTCCGAGCATGCATAGTCTTACTCTTACGATTTTTTTCGGATGAAAACTGTACTACTTAAACGAAAATAGGATGTTGTGTTCGCGTTAAAATTTTATAGCCTGCACATTCAGTTTTTGTTGTACAAAAATTCAGAATCGGCTGTCGAAAGCACCATGCTAATGATCCGAAAATCGGCAGAGCGTTCATCGGATGAAATTTAACTTCCGATTTTCTTATTGTGTGTATGGGCCTTAAGTGTTTGAAACTTTATATGACTTTTTTCTACTGTATATTTAATTTTCCTGTATGTATGCTGGATACCTTAAATTAAGAATTTGCAAAAGAGTGGGAAATTTCAGACATGAAAATGCTTGTCCACAGAAGGTGAGTCCTTGTGGATAAGTTGGTGGTGGGGTTAATGTGATCCAGACTTTCCAGTTTCTGTCATGTATGGTAGTCTCACATGCTGTGGTAACATGGATCTCTCAACGGGTCCCACTAATCTTATGTGGAAGGAGGAAGTGTGACAAAGTCTGGAGGATAGTGAATATCTGTAGCTTTCTGCGCTGTTCAACTTTCCTTGCAAAGTGAACAGCCTGTTTTCTTTAGTAAATCAACGTCTATTCCTCTGGGATTCTGTATGGCCTGCCTGCTCACTCATTACATGTATGCCTCTACCCAATACTTCAGTAGCTTATTCAAAGTAAACCTGAGAGAAACATTGAGGGTTTCGTTTACTAAAACTGGAGAGTCCAAAATCTGGTGCAGTTGTGCATGCGGGCTAATCAGCTTCTAACTTCAGCTTGTTCAATTAAGCTTTGACAAAAAAAAAAACTGAAAGCTGATTGGTTTCTATGCAGAGCTGCAACAGGTTTTACACTCCCCAGTTTTTGTAAATCAACCTCTGAGGCTGCCATTTCTGACATTCTTCTTTTTCAGAAGAAGCACCCAGTTGTTGCAACTTCATTTTTTCTCTCATGACAGATTTCCTTTACATCAACTTTGTGTCATGCCCACTTGGCAACAATGCCCAATCTAGACACGAGGCATCTCTTCTGCTGGAAAGAGCTAAGTCGCAAACTGTACCCAAGCATAAGGGCAGAACCTTAATAGCCCCTTAAAAATAAAAAATGGACATATCTGAGCTTAGCAATATTTGGTGCATTAGCTCCATGGTATTAAACCCTTGACATATAGCGGATCATTTACTAAAGGCAAATAGGCTGTACACTTTGCAAGGAAAGTTGCAGTTTGCAAGGGAATTTGTCCCATAGCTTAATTAATGAGCTGAAGCTCTGCTGACTTCCATCGCCCAATCATGTACACGCAAAATGCTGTTATTTTATTTTCCTTGTATGTGATTGGTTTTCTTTCAAAGTGAAAATTCACCGCATTCACTAAGCTCTGAAGCAAATTATCTTGTACAGTGAACAGCCTATTTGCCTTTAGCAAATCAAACCCACAGAGAACACATTACCTGTTGGATGGTTATGAGTCATCCTCCCACATTCAATGCTAACTTCAATCAAGGTTTCCAGTCTTTCTGGTTTCCAGTATTTCATCCCAATGCACATGGCCTTAGTTGCTGCTCCAAATCCTGAACCTAAAACAAACCAAAATATACTAGTGAATATAAATTAAATCAAGGCAAAGAAACTCACTATACCTTTTATTAAAGTGATTGTAAAGGTTTTTTTGTTGTTTTGAAATAATAAACATGTTAAACATACCTGCTCTGTGCAATGGTTTTGCATAGAGCAACCCTGATCCTCCTCTTCTGGTGGATCCCCCACTGGCGTTCTTGCCTTCTGAGTGCCCCCATAGCAAGCCGCACAGTGTGGCTTGGCCCTGCCCCCGATCCCTTGTCGCTGGATTTGATTGACAGCAGCAGGAGCCAATGGCTCCCGCTGCTCTCACTGAATCCAGTGAGGAGGGAGAGAGAGCAACGCCGCTGCTCTTGGGCACAGTGCTGGCTCAAGATCGGGCGGAGCTGTATGTAAAAGGCTTTACCACTTTAAGGTACCACTTTAAGGCTGGAAAATATATTCCACTTAAAGCCATATATCCAAGATAAAGCCTGGAAAGAAATATAGCTCCCCCCCCACTTGTGTTATAATTCACACCTATAGAACAACTCCAAGCAAAGCATGTCTTTGTAAATGGGCTAGATTTATATATGTACTGCTTATTAAAGCCGAATGCTGTATAAAAAACACCCACATTAATGCATTATACTGATTATGTAGTTTAAAATAATGCTAGTAAAAGTACCTCAATCTGTATCTGCTAGTTTATTGCAATCATTTCACAGCAGGATAGGAAAATGTTGCAGTGTAAGCTAATCAAGGCTCTATTGATTTGCACAGTGCTGTCATCCTAACATCGTATAAGAAGGGGTGAACACAGAGATAACCTCATCAATGAGCTGCCATTTCTTTTCCAATAAACAGGCTGGGGCAAATAGGTGACACCACTGTATTTCTTATAACAAGGAAATGGCATCACCTTCTGAGCTTTGCAGGTTTGCGTGAAATTTATTTGCAGGTGAAACAATTTAAGAAATATATCTAAACCATTAATTTAGCTGTTTGGTCAGAGATCAGCTTTTACTCCCATTTATATGATTAAGAGGACTATAGATCCACAAGAGAATCATTAAAGAGGAATAATACGGAATATTTTAAAAATTGAAAATGCTTTATTGGAAAATAAACTCTAATGTAAAAACATCAACACCCCCACCATTTCAATTGTTAAAAAATGACAATGTTATCAGCAAAGACAGGCAGCTGCAACATGCAGACATGCATCCATCCCCATACATACATCTAGATCTCAGTACCCAATATGGGAAACAGGGCTGTGAAGGAATGGTGTTGGATTAGACCCTAGCCAGGTGTCAGAAAGTTCCACGCTATAAACAATGAGCTCTGTACTCGGTATGCAGCAGCTTAGAAGGGACAGAGCAGAGCCGACGGGTGGTGGATACCCGCGGGTACAAGCAGTAGCTACTGCAGTTTATCAATCAAAACCAAGAAATATTATAAAATACACAGATCCTTACATACTCTCACGTATCACTAAATTTGGTAACATACAGTCAGGTCCATAAATATTGGGACATAGACACAATTCTAATCTTTTTGGCTCTATACACCACCACAATGGATTTGAAATGAAACTAACAAGATGTGATTTAACTGCAGACTTTCAGCTTTAATTTGAGGGTATTTACATCCAAATCAGGTGAACGGTGTAAGAATTACAACAGTTTGCATATGTTCCTCCCACTTTTTAAGGGACCAAAAGTAATGGGACAATTGACTGCTCAGCTGTTCCATGGCCAGGTGTGTGTTATTCCCTCATTATCCCAATTACAAGGAGCAGATAAAAGGTCCAGAATTAATTTCAAGTGTGCTATTTGCATTTGTAATCTGTTGCTGTCAACTCAATATGAGATCCAAAGAGCTGTCACTATCTGTGAAGCAAGCCATCATTAGGCTGAAAAAACAAAACAAACCCATCAGAGAGATAGCAAAAACATTAGGTGTGGCCAAATCAACTGTTTGGAAAATCCTTAAAAAGAAAGAATGCACCGGTGAGCTCAGCAACACCAAAAGACTCGGAAGACCACAGAAAACAACTGTGGAGGATGACCAAAGAATTCTTTCCCTGGTGAAGAAAACACCCTTCACAACAGTTGGCCAGATCAAAAACACTCTCCAGGAGGTAGGTGTATGTGTGTCAAAGTCAACAATCAAGAGAAGACTTCACCTGAGTGAATAGAGAGGGTTCACCACAAGATGTAAACCATTGGTGAGCCTCAAAAACAGGAAGGCCAGATTAGAGTTTGCCAAACAACATCTAAAAAAGCCTTCTTAGTTCTGAAACAACATCTTATGGACAGATGAGACCAAGATCAACTTGTACCAGAGTGATGGGAAGAGAAGAGTATGGAGATGGAAAGGAACTGCTCATGATCCAAAGCATACCACCTCATCAGTGAAGCATGGTGGTGGTATTGTAATGGGGTGGGCATGTATGGCTGCCAATGGAACTGGTTCTCTTGTATTTATTAATGATGTGACTGCTGACAAAGGCAGCAGGATGAATTCTGAAGTGTTTCGGGCAATATTATCTACCCATATTCAGCCAAATGCTTCAGAACTCTTTGGACGGCGCTTCACAGTGCAGATGGACAATGACCCGAAGCATACTGCAAAAGCAACCAAAGAGTTTTTTAAGGGAAAGAAGTGGAATGTTATGCAATGGCCAAGTTAATCACCTGACCTGAATCCAATTGAGCATGCATTTCACTTGCTGAAGACAAAACTGAAGGGAAAATGCCCCAAGAACAAGCAGGAACTGAAGACAGTTGCAGTAGAGGCCTGGCAGAGCATCACCAGGGATGAAACCCAGCGTCTGGTGATGTCTATGCGTTCCAGACTTCAGGCTGTAATTGACTGCAAAGGATTTGCAACCAAGTATTAAAAAGTGAAAGTTTGATTTTGATTGTTAATCTGTCCCATTACTTTTGGTCCCTTAAAAAGTGGGAGGCACATAAACAAACTGTTGTAATTCCTACACCGTTCACCTGATTTG
>BLSH010281247.1:195657-205871 GCA_018402905.1 Glandirana rugosa | reverse complement strand
AGGTCCTAGTACCCGAGACCGGTTAGTGTCACGTCCGAGGTCGCGACACTAACCGGCCTCCACATTAATGCAATGAGAACGCTCGTCCTCGGCGGCCAATCTCGTGTGAGTGCATTCTTTGCCGTGGGACCCCGGTAAAGAAGTCACGCCTTGAAAAAGTGGAGAGGAGTGAAGGGACAACTTTTATAGTTCAGCGCCCTCTCCCTGCGGCGCCTGGGTGCACTGCACCCCGCGCACCCGCCCAGGATCGGCCCTGGTAAACCCTTTACAACCACTTTAAACTACAGGTAAGCCTATAATCAGGCTTATCTGTAGGTACTGAGAATATCTCGAGATATTCAATGTATCAGCATGCGCCGACATCATCGGCACATGTGCACTGAAGAAATGGCCCCAGGGTGCCGTTTCTTACGTGAGTGTGCTCTAACCGGCGGCTCCTGCTCGCAAGAGTAACGTAATTACACCTCCGGCCAATCACAGCGCTGGAGCCTGCACTGTGATTGGCCAGAGCCCATGATCCTGGAAGAAGACACAGAAGACATGATACCGGTCACATCAGTGCTTGGGGACCGCTGCAACAGCGTTGATCTAAGGAAAGTATTTCATAATGAGCTAGTATGCCATGCATACTAGCTCATTATGCCTTTGTATTGCAGGTGGTTTTTTTTTGTTTTTTTTTGCAGGCTTGACAACCACTTTAAATGTGATTACTCAGCTGATGGCTTATATCAAAACTTTTGGACATGTAGTCAAGTGAACTGCCTACCATTGACACTAGGAGGGGCAATATTTGGAATATTGGGCTTACAGAGAACAATAATAAATAAAGGTTGCAAAAAATGATTAATAACCATATGTCTGTCTGCCAGCAAAGCAATTCTGCATTGGATATATCCCAAGCCCCAAACACTTAGGGCGTATTTATAAAGCAGTGAATCTGACATTCTACAAACATAAATGCTTTATAGTTCATATGTTTTAATGATTGATTTACGACCAGTGAATATTTGGCAAAAGTCACATTTACTGCTTCCCTAAAACTCTTTTTGGACAAAAAAAAGTTAATGTTCTAAATAGTGTGGACTGAAATGACCCTATGAAAAGAAACTCAGTTCGGGCTTAACAGTTAACTATCAAAAATCGACTGCACTCAACATTTCCTTGCCTCTTTCAGACCTTCAGCTTGCTAAAGATTCACTTCCCTTCTCACTTCACTTCCCACCTCGTAGACTTCCATACCTAGGAATACAACTCACTCCTAAGATAACTGACTTATACTCAGCTAATACTAAAACAAGTTACTGAATTATTATCCCAATGGTCCTCTATCCCTCTATCCTGGATAGGCAAAATTAAAGCAATTAAGATGGCTATATTGCCCAAGTTTTTATATATTTTAGTCTTGCCTATCCCAGTTCCATCTAATTTTTTACGGCTTATAGAGCGCAGAATTATTTCCATTTTGTGGGGTAAAACGAACCCTCAAACCTCTAAATTCAATCTCTCTGTCTCCCACAATGCTGTGGAGGTTTAGGTCTCCCAAATATTTCTGCTTACTATCATGCCGCACACCTTGCACATTTACCAAAATACCATGCAATCAAAGAAATTCCTTTATAGGTAACAATTAAGTCTTTTGACTGTGACCCTATTTCAGTATGGTTAAGACCAACTGATCATACTTTTAATCGCAATCCTATCACAAAACATTCTTTATCCATCTGGGACAGATTCAAAACTTCTCTTGGCCTTCAATCTCATCACTTGCCGCTCCTTTCTTTTGTTAAAAATCTTGCGTTATACCCTGCCTGGATCACTCCTAATTCTTTCAAAGCATGGAACACAGCTAATTTATTCAGTTTATATAATGTGGTATCTGCCTCCTCCATACATTCTTTTCAGTGGTGGCCCGTGCGCTGAGGGTGCATGGGTGCCACCCCTCAAATACCTCCATTGCCCCCCTATCCATGCACCTGGTCCTTTCAGGATGCAAGGTGCATGAAACACAATTGCGGGGATAGGCGGGGGTTGTATATTTTGAAGCACGTGATTAGAGCCAGAGGCTCTAATAGGCTTCAAAATAGGGTGGGCTCGGGGCTCAGAGAGTGTGCCCCGATCCCACCCAATTGTGTGACCATAGCAAATGAATTTTCGCTATTTTCACACTAAAGTTCCTCCCCACCAATCAAAAGACAGGTCTGTGAGACCTGTTTCCCGATTGGCCAAAGCGCCATGGCGATCCTATTGGATGCCTGGCACTAAGGAAGAAAGGAAGAGGGAATAGCACAGAGACGCCCGCTGGAACAGGCACCTCCGCCGCCGCTGCTCTGCCCGCACCCTTAAGGAGAGGACACAGCCGCAGCACAGTAAGTGCTGGACCTCTCGTGGTCGGAGCAATGGGGGGGTGCCCTTCAGAGTTCCTTTCAGCCCCGCACCTGGAGGGGGGTGCTGTTGCGGTACTGACAGATGACCAAGTGCCATGCCCTCGGAGGGGGCTTGCTGGTTGTTTGCTGCCCCCCTCTCCCACAAAACCCACCAGCCGCCACTGATTCTTTTCCTACTTTGTGTGATACATTTGAACTTCCTCAATCAGAACTGTTCCAATATTTGCAAATCAAAATTTTGTTCCAACATTATCTCAATTCCAAGTTCCAACTACCCCAGATGTTGCGTTTTGAACGCATATGCATTTCTGACCCTCATGCTAGAGGACTTGTTTAGTTTCTCTATTAGCAAATTTTAGCTAGTACTAACATTGGTCCCCCCTCATATGTCTCCAAATGGGAACTAGAATCGCTCATTTACTGCTACTGAATTGTCTAGCATATGGTCCGCCACTAAGTCTGCTTCTTTTTCCTTCTGTAAAAAAAAAAAAAAAAGTCTGCTTCTTATAATGTTGTTGCTGTGGAAACGAACTTTAAGGTGCTAACCCATTGGTATTTGGTCCCAGATAGAATATCTACATATGCTTCTGATTACCCCAGAGCCTGTTTCCCTTCAGAGCCTGGCACTCAACTTCATATTTGGTTGGATTGCCTAATTACCCAAAAATTCTGGAAGGCAGTTTTTGACTTAGCCTCCAAAACGACACTCTTTAATTCTTACTTTATTTCATAATTTCTCAATGAAATGTTATATGGCAAAAAAATAGATAGATGGTTTTTATTTAGGAAATGTGAGTATATGTAACTTAAAGACTGGATTATGTAATAGAGATTGTGAGAATATTTACAGATAAAGATGCATATATTTGAAGAATATACAAAGCTACTAAATCTATGTACATGGGTGAGTTGCCATCTTATAGTAAATCTGTCACATTTGAAGCTAGATTGAAGACATGCAAAAACACCAATTAATGCAGCAACGTATTCATTAAAAATGCTAAATGTATGTTTAAAATAACTAGTATATTAATTAGTTCTGATATTAACCTATACAACAACAATCATACTAGGATAAAGGAGGCCAGCACTAGGATCCATTCAGGCTTTGCCTCAGTGCACATGTGCAGGGCATGAACATGCAGAGAGGAAGACAGAGCCAAGCAATGACTCATCACTGTGCTGTGGCTCCTTTATTTTCCAATAAGGAAGCTAGGGGTGTGTTCTTTATCAAACTGTGCTGTATGGCAAGGAGGCCTGATCACTTAACTAGCTTTACAGAATTAGAAATGTTTATGTGTATGCATTATAACTATGTATTTACCTGCTTGCCTGAGGTTCGGCTTTAAGGAAGCTTGTTCTACCCTCCCTTGGCCACTGCCCATCTGACAACAGCTTTGAAGGAGACAGCTGATTGGCTTGTGGTCAGCTTTGAGCACTTTCCACAGACAAGCAATGGCAAGAGGAATGCAGAAGGAGGAGGGATCACATCAGGATCAGCAATCATCTTGCCTCTCCTCTCCTGTTTGTCTTTGGATAGAGTTCACACCCAAGATAAGCTGTAGCTATGAATCAGCTGCCTAAGTTGTTGCCACAGCAGAAGGTGAAGGGGGGCAGACCAGACCTTGTAACTATGGTTAGAAAGCACTTGGGACAACATACTACATTTATTTTGTCCCATAGGAGACATAATTGTAACAAAAAAAATATATAATTCTATATTTTTTAAGCCTCCCTTATCCTGTAACCGTAGCACAGAATGTTGCAAAAAGTCAAATTTTCTATGTAGGTTTTGGTATCTTGCTTGCATACAAATGAACATTATTAGCAGGTGTTTTACGTAATGTGACTTTTCATTTAAGTCTACCTATTTTTATTAAATATGATGCATATATAGTACACACTGATCTAAGGCATAAATATAAATAGAGTGATATCCTACAGTAACTAATAGAAATAACAGTTCAGAAAATCAGACCTTTTTCATTGAATGGGGTATGCCATGCAAGTAGGTAGTTATCTGGCTTTAAATGAGAGCATCCTTCAATGGTTGCGGGGTCTGGTCTTCGTCCCTGTAGTTTGTCCACGGCATCAACATAGTGCTTCACCATTTCACGATAAAGGTCTTCTAAGCACCAGTAGTCTGTAGTGAAGTAAAAACAATTTCCTAAGAAAACAGTATTAAGTATTAAGAAATATTTAGTCATTTGACTAAATATTAGAATACATATTAGAATATTAGAGTTTAAAAATGGACACATCTATATACTGTAAGGTGATAGCTCAATAGGACAAGCATGACAAACCTTCTTGACCCCCTACAGTCTGGCTTTCGTTCACAGCACTCCACGGAAACCGCCTTACTAAAACTCACTAACGATTTACTAACTGCCAAAACCAATGGCCACTACTCTATACTCATACGCTTTGACCTCTCTGCGGCCTTTGATACTGTCGACCACCCGCTACTTCTCAATAAACTCTGTTCCCTTGGCCTCCAAGACTCTGCTCTATCCTGGTTCTCCTCCTACCTATCACAGTGCTCCTTCAGTGTTACCTACAACTCTGTCTCCTCCTCTCCATTGCCACTTTCTGTAGGGGTACCCTAAGGCTCTGTTCTTGGATGCTTCTCTATCTACACCTACTCCCTTGGTCACTTGATAACCGCCCAATTCCTCCCCTCATGCCAGGGTACTAGGTGTAATCCTAAACTCTGATCTGTCCTTTCAGCCCCAAATTCAATCGTTGTTGAAAGCTTGTAGACTTCACCTCCGTAACATCTCTAAAATACACCCCTTTCTAACAAATGAAATAACCAAGCTCCTCCTTTACTCCCTTGTTATCTCTTGCCTTGACTATTGCAACTCAATTCTCATTAGCCTACCTCTTCATAGACTATCCCCTCTTCAGTCTATTATGAATGCTGCTGCCAGACTTATCCACCTTATCAACGGCTCAGTGTCTGCCACCCCTCTCCACCAATTCCTACATTGGCTCCCGATCGCCCAGTGAATAAAATTCAAAATACTAACTTCAACATACAAAGCCATTCATAACCCTGCCCCTAGCTACATCACCAATCTTGTCTCCAAATATCACCCAAACCATCCTATCCACTCCTCTTAAGACCTCCTACTCTCAAGTTCCCTTGTCACCTCCTCCCATGCTCGTCTCCAGGACTTCTCCAGAGCCTCTACCATCCTCTGGAACTCTCTACCTCAACCTGTCAGGCTATCTCCTATTCTAGCTGCCTTCAGGCAATCCCTGGAAACACTTCTCTTCAGGGAAGCCCATCATGCCTCCAACTAATCTTTTACCACTTCCACAAGCTCACTCCCCACAGTTACAACCTTTTGTACCACCTGCCCCCCCCCCCCCTTATTAGATTGTAAGCTCTTCTGAGCAGGGCCCTCTTAATCTTTTGTATTCTATTGTATTGTACCTGTATTGTCCCCCTTTTATATTGTAAAGTGCTGCGTAAACTGTTGGCGCTATATAAATCCTGTATAAAAATAATAAATAATAATAATAATTACATATAATAGCACTGCTACTTCTGACAGCAGTGACACTTTAGGCTATGTGTTTGATAGTGGGTTGTATGCAATCACAAAAAAAGTTTAATAAAAACACTGGCCAAAACGTAAATCATTTTCATATACTGCGCATTAATGTGCTGTCTAGCTGTTACCAGTTCTCTTTCTGGCTGTAAACAGTAGTGCATGTGTGGCTTCAGCAGACACAGAGGGCAGATGGTAGCACAGAGAAATGCAAGTATTTACCAGTAATTATTTATTTGAAGAAGCGGGCCTTAGGCCAAGAGTGATCTAGATGGTGGATTTCCTCCACTTTACAGGTGCTTGCAACCCCATCTTGTTCCTGTCTCAGGCCAGCATGGTCGTTGCTGGTGGCCAACCAGGGTCCTACTTAAGAACTGTTTAAATTTCCCCTGAATACATCTGACTGCATCATGTATCCATATATATAAAACAAAAAATGCTATAAATAAAAATAGGCCTGGAAAATAAAATGAGAAAATCTATTTTAAAGTTATATTTAATGTATAACGGATAGCAAAACTTTGCTGTGTAGTGTTCTCATTAGGGAGATTCACCCACTCTATTTGTCCTATGACCATTATCACACAAAGTAAAAGTGAAAAAAAAATATCCCAAATTCTGAGTGGTCACCAGAACAGTAATAAGGGTGAAATATTCCAATGGAAACACTAGTTCTGGTGACCCTGGTGATTACCAGGGATTTCTTTCACTTTGGAGGGATTTCCTCTCACTTCCTTCTCACTAGCTATGGGATAGGAAGTAAAGAGAAATCTCCACAATTATAGCCCTCCCTTACTCTATCCAAAATGAAAAAAAAAGTTTTGCCTCCAGTTCTTTTTTAAAACATATGCCAACCCTTCCAATGGTGACACAACACACACTAATGTACACCTGCTACCTAGAGTCCTTCCATTACTTGAAACATTCACAATTTCAATCATCAGCAAGAAATCAATGTACATGTACATGAAATGTGTCCAGAAGACCTTGATGAAGATCAGTGGTGTAAACTCTATGGATGGCAGAGTCCTGTATAATTTCATTGAGATCTTAAAATTCTTACCCAAAAGCACCAGTTTGTATGAACACAGCTCCAGCATCAAAGCATGACCTCTAAAGTAATGATGAATCAAACAACAACCATTAATCCGTTTCTACTAAGCAGGAAAGTACACTGAGAGGGACAATATACTACGCTCAAACCTTCTACAATGCTCAGTCCTTTTAACCAGGAAAATGCCTCTTGTTATTGCAGAAGAGACATGCAATATATTTTCTGCAAAAGAATACACTTTGTGCCAGGATGACTGCATTCTTCGGCATGCACGGTAGTGACATCATCCCATGCCTGCCGATCAAGACTACTGAAAACTGGCACTGGTAGAAGCCAGGGAGACGATACTGGCGCAGTTGAAAGACCCGCAGGACCGTACTAAAATATAGTGGTCTCAGTTGTCTGTTTGTTAAAGTGGTGCTAAACCCTCTTTTTTTAATGTATTGAGTAATATCAAGCAGTGCAAAATTAGTATCTTTTTCCTAATATGTGTGACAAAACATATACTTTCCATAACTGCTCACTTCTCCTGGCTCTATGTCCTCAGAGCCACTCCGTCCCCCACCAAAAGAAAAATCTTTTTAGTAAATCGCACTCAGGCTCCGGCCACTGTCAATCAGTAGATGGAGGCAGGAGCAGCACAGTGGCCTTCAAGAAACTGATCCATGTAACCAGGTAGTAGTAAGGGTGACTCTATGGGTCCCTATAGGGGGATGGAATCACCCAAAGACAGGATTCAGAGAGGGATGAAATTCTACCAGAGTATCTGAAAGCAGGCACAGTGTTCCAAGAAAAAAGGACACACAAACAAGGTAAGTACTGAAGTTTACAGCACTCTTGTATTTTTGTAATTGGGATTAGGGATGGGCTGAATGGACCCCTGTTCGGTTTGCACCAGAGCTTTTGAACACCGCGAAAGTTCAGACGCGAATAACGAACCCCATTAAAATCAATGGGACCCGAATGTCAAAAATCAAACGTGCCCATTTTGAAGGCTTATATGCAAGTAATTGGGCATACAATGGTTATAGGGGTCCGGGTACTGCCCTGGGGGACATGTGTCAATAAAAATTTTTTTTGTGAAAAACATAATTTTTAAATGAGCAGTGATTAAAGAGAAAGCATAAAAATGAAAAAATCCTTCCAATATAGTGTCTGGGGGGTCCCCTTGGTCTTTCTGTAAAGTGGCAGATCTGTACCATGTCTAGAATCTGCTGCAGCAATAATTGCATTCATAACGCCAAAAAAAAGACATTTTCCCTGCAAGCTGCCTTTATTTTGCTCAGCAACAGCTGGGGAGCCAGTGTGTATGATGAGGTCACAATGTAGTGCACTGGGAACAAGATTAGAGATTTTTTGGATACATTCTCGTGTCACTTTGACTTTGGATAGAAGTAACAGGTGCAGAAAATTTGGGCTTTGGGTGTTGTTGGTGCCTTCACACCATAACCCCTGTGACAGTATGCGAGGTGAACTAGTGGACGGACGCTACCTGTCACCTCACATGCGTTCATATAGATTGGACTAGGTGGAGTTCGGCCCAGGTATTACCAACCACCGTGGCTGGGCTTGTTTCGGTCCGGAGTTTTGGTCCACTGGAGTCCACCAGCAGGTGGCTTAAATTACCAGGAAGAGCTCTCAGTTGTGCTCTGGCCTTGGACTCAGAGGGAACAATCTGAGTGAGCTCAATTTTGGTGTTTGGACTTTAAAGAGAAGGTTTGCATTTGCTTATGTTTTGTGGGTGTTGGGGACCAGACCCCCACTGAATAATGAGGGAAACTATACTGTTAAGTTTATCACCAGACGGCAAGGTTTTTGTTTTTATGTTTTCATTTCTGTTTATGTGCAACCTTTTAGATAAACCAGGCTGCAAGCCAGAATTTTTTTGAAGCCTGCTGTGCGAAACTGCTTTTATCCCAGGAAAAGCGATCCCTGCTAGAGCTGATCCCTCACACCCTATAGAGGTGCTCTTCATGAAGGCAGGAATTGGCCTTTCTGTAAAAAAAATTGCAATGATATGTACCTGTCAAGCAGGTGCAGAAAAATTGGTCTTTGGGTGTCGGTGGCGCCTTCCCACCGTATCCCTTTGTGCCCCTTTTGTGTGGCTTTTAGGTGCTCTTGCCAACAGGCTGAGTGGTTGGACGTTAAATGCCTTGTTAAGCATGTGGTACCCAAATGGCTGGTGTTTTTGCCACGTTTGATGTGCCTGAGAAACAGTTTGCAGATAGCAACAGTGCAATCTGCTGCAGATGTGCTGAAAAAAGGCCCAGACAGCTGAGCTTTGGGAAGTGGGCCGGGAGATAACAACTGCAGAATGAGATGGAATAGGGTAGCTGCTCTCTGCTCCTTCTTGATGTCGGCCTCCTTGGGGTTGTGCCGCCTCGTCTTCAGTTTCCTTCTCTGCTCTATCTGGCACCTAAGTTGCATCAGTGACCTCATCATCATCATCATCATCATCTCCATCTCCTCCATCTTCATCACCATCATTACCACTGGAGACAACTTGGCAATATTCTGCGGCTGGGGGAACATGAATGCCAATTTGTCTACCAGTGTTCTCTCCTCTCTCTAGGCTCATGTTCCTAATATCCTCAACCTCAGAACCAACATCTGAATCCAGTAATGGCTGGGCATCATCAAGGAGCAAGTGGCTGACGCTGTAGTCAAATAACTCAGCTGACTCCTCCATGGCTGATGTTGGGGCTATGGCAGGAATAGATGTGGACAAGGAGGCAGGTTTATCTACTCTGGCAACTGCAGGGGACTGCACACTTGTCTCTGCTTGCGTGACAGAGGATGAGGAGGATGAGGAAGGTTTAGTAAGCCAGTCCACCACCTCCTCTGCATGCTGTGACTGGATAGCACTTGCAAACTCACTAAAGAGAGAAAATGATGCCCTGCCTGAGGACTGACCACCACGTAGACCTTTGCCTGTGGACACATTTGTTGCTGCCCCCCTTACAGTGCCAAGGGAACATCTGCCTCCCCTTGTTGTCCTCCCAGACATTATTGGGAGGAAGGGGGCGGTGCTTATTAGCAAATGTAAAGAAGAAGTGGAAATCTGTACATAGATGCACTTTAATCAATGTAAAGTGGTGTTTGGTTTTCACGTGGTTTGTGGTGAAATGTAACTAATTTCACGTAGATACATGTCTAAAGGTGAAGAAGAAATGTAAACGATTATTCGTGGCGGGGGAGGGAGGGTTATTACAGACC
>BLSH010281247.1:153559-171453 GCA_018402905.1 Glandirana rugosa | reverse complement strand
CAAGGCTATCGACGTGGGTCAACCGACGTCAGTGACTAGCTCTTTACATAAGGTCGCACAGGGAAACTGTCTTCAGCTATTTTGTTGTTTGAGGACAACTCTCTCCTGCGACTAGCTTTAAGTCGACCAGGGACGACCTGACTAGTTAGTCCCATACCGATCGAATTGGTGAATGGTTGGCCCGGGGAAAAAATGTAAACAACCAATGTTCGATTTTTGACAAAAAAAAACGATCTTTTAATGAATCTTGGGGGTTTGTAATATATAAAAAAAAAGTTTGTGGGATCTCTTATTTTACCGCTAGTAACATTATGAAAAACAGTGTGCCATAAACACAGTTTTTAGCTTGTAACCAACAAATGTAAAAAAGGGGCCCGGTTGGTAAGTGGTTAAGCTAGCCATACCCTGATTGATCAGTCCAGCAGGGACCAGCTGAATTTCGATCAGCGTCCTCTCTCAACAGGAGTTTGTTGTTTTATCGACTTCTGTCAAAGGGACACGCTGGAATACATTTCTCGATCAGTGACTGCAGCCAACTGGGTGCAGCTATCGGAACATAATATCCTGGTGGGGGGATTCCTCCATCCATCTCATTTGTGTCTCCATCCACATAGCCTGCTGGCTGAACAAAAAAAAAAACTGCAGTGTATGGCCAGCTTTAGATTGTAAATGTATGGTATGTAAAGCGCTACATAAATAGTTGGTGCTATATAAATACCTGTAATGAAGAAAATAAATATGATATTACACAGCAGAGCTTCATTTTCCATATAAATTCTAGAAAGTATACAACTTTGTACACTGTCAGGAGAATTTAGATCGGACAAGATGTTGATGCCTTCTAATGCACACCCAAAAGGTAAGCCACTGCCTGCATCTATAACTGGTCTATATAGTAAGGAGCGTTGGAGGGCATCAAGTAACAACAAACAGCCAAGGAAAAATCCAAGGAAAAACCAAGCTCAACTTACCATCGGTAAGTTGAGCTTGGTTTATCCTTGGATTTTTCCTTGGCTGTTTGTTGGTTCTAATGCACACCTTCATTAAGGACAAAGACTTACCTGTGACAAGTGCCTCTGCGGTGGCCATATGCATTAAGGTGTTGTGACTTACAGGCCATTTGTCTGCTGATAGTACCAGCTTATCTATACCTCCAAGTCCTTTCAGTTCCTCGTGGATCTTTACACCTGAAGAACAAATTTGCCAGCTGAAGTTTCTATAGCCCAAAGAGTCCCCAACTGCAGCCAGCAGCATAGCAGCTGTGAATTTCTCCATGATTAGAGGACCTTGCAGCTCGTACTCCTCTTTTGTCTGACAACTACTGGGTCTAACTTTAGTGTCACTCTGTCTGGCAGAGCTCCTGTCCCTGACTATAAAAGGTAGCACTGCCATTATCAGGACCTGCAACATCCTCCCCCTTTGCTGAACACATCCCTGCAACTGGACATTGTCCACCCACAGTACAAGTATTAGAAACAGCTAACATAAATACCACCATGACTGTATTCTACCTGGGTGACCCCTGTCCCCACTGACTTTAGTCATTCCTTTAGTTCAAATACAATTACAGCAATCAATCACTGTATAATATTTTATTATCAAAAGTCTTGATTGTGCTAAAAGACATTCATACAAAGGCTAGCACATACATATCACCCAGATGTCATTGGTTACAAGGAGGAGAGGAAAAAAAAAAAAAAGAAAAGAAGGCGAGAAAAGGGATTCTTATAACAGAATCTGGAAAAGAAAAAAGAACATGCAAATGAAGAAAAGGTAAAATAAAAAGAAAATAGAATTAAAGAGGAAACAAACTGCAAATATATTGCATTGCAGAATCTAAATAAGTAAATAAATACTTTTTAATACTAAAAGAAAAAAAAAGAAGAATTTACCATATAGTACTAAAAGCAGCTTAATATATTAATGAAATAAATATAATAGATTTATTTTACTTGACGCAAGATTTGATCTGTTTATCCATTCCTGAGATTTTCAGAACTCTGCCACACAACAAAGCCATGTCTGGCAGGAAACAAGACCTGCTTTTTCTCTGCTGCAGTTCAGTAAAACATGCACAGGTTTGGCTTGCCAGCATTAATTCCTGGTGTTTTCTGGTGCCCAGGAGGCACGGGTGCAGTGTCCAGCCCTGTTGCCAGCAGCCTTTGAAAATCCTTGACAGGCTAAAGTATGCTGGATGTTGTACTGGATGGTACTCACATTAAGGGGCCCATTCCGTCAGGGATGTGTGTTCCCAAACTGAGACTTCCTGTGGCGAAAAACTCCCTATGAATTATGATTCAATTTGCTCCAGTGGAAGAAACAAATTCCTTACTGATCCCCTAGGAGACAACCGGATAATCCCTGGACCAAATACCCCTGGTTTATTACCCACAAACAGAGCTTTCTTTTGGTGGTATTTGGTCACCTCTGCGTCATTTCTGATTGCCGCTATAAACAAAAAAAGAGCGACAATTTTGCAAAAATAAAAATTTTTCTTACTTTTTGCTAAAATCCAAAAAAAAAATATATAAAAACATTTTTTTTTCATCAGTTTTGGGCAATTTATATTCTTCCTCATATTTTTGGTAAAAAATTCCCAATCGGCGTTTATTGGTTGGTCTGCGCAAAATTTGCCACGTTTACGAATGATGAGAATTCATTTCTGGGGTTCTTTTTTATTTTTTAATAGTAATGGCGGCGATCTGCGATTTTTAGCGGTACTGTGATATTGCGGCAGACATGTCAGACCATTTTGACACTTTTTTGGGTCCATTGGCATTTATACAGCGATCAGTGCTATAAAAATGCACAGATTACTGTGTAAATGCCATTGGCAGTGAAGGGGTTAACCTGGAGGGGGCGCTCTAAGGGTTAACTGTGTTCCCTAGGCGTGTTCTAATTGTATGTGGGCTGGACTGGCAGGGGGAGGGGAGTGATCACGGCTTCCATATACAGGAAGCCTGTGATCACAGCCCTTCCCTGTTCTCTCACTGTGGGGGAGCCATCGCGGGTAGCCAGCGGCGATTGAGTCCGCCCTACCCACTCCCTGGCCCCCCTCCAACACGGTGAGCGCGCCTCCAGCGGCACGCGCACGCTCACAATACTCGTTATCGCGGCCGCTGTCCTGTGACAGCGTTTTCCGATAACGGACCATCTTGCCTCCATCACGCTGCGGCGGGCGGTCGGCAAGTGGTTAAAATGGCAATTAACGGTTAATTTCCCACATCTGTGGCTTTTTGAATTGCAATTAGTGTCTGTGTATAGTCAATGAATTTGTTAGCTCTCATGTGGATACACTAAGCAGGCTAGATACTGAGCTATGGGGAACAGAAAAGAACTATCAAAAGACCTGTGTAATAAGGTAATGGAACTTTATAAAGATGGAAAAGGATATAAAGATATCCAAAGCCTTGAATATGCCAGTAAGCACTGTTTAATCACTTATTAAGAAGTGGAAAATTCAGGGATCTTTTGATCCCAAGCCAAGGTAAGGTAGACTAAGAAAGATTGCAGCCACAACTGCAAGAAGAATTTTTCAGGATAGAAAGAAAAATCCACAGATAACCTCAGGAGAAATACATGCTGCTCTGGAAAATACAGGCTGCTCTGGGAAAAGAGCCAGAAACAGTTGCCAGAAAGAAGCCTTTACTGTGCCAATGCCAGAAAAAAGTCTGATTACAATATGCCCGACAACACCTTGACACACCTCACAGCTTCTGGCACACAGTAATCTGGGGTGATGAGACCAAAATAGATGGTCATAACCATAAGGGCTATGTTTGGAGAGGGGTCAACAGGGCCTATAGTGACAAGAATACCATCCTCACTGTGATGCATGGTGTTGGCTCACTGATGTTTTGGGGGTGTGAGCTCCAAAGGCATGGAGAATCTTGTGAAAATTGATGGCAAGATGAATGCAGCATGTTATCAGAAAATACTGGCAGACAATTTGCATTCTTCTGCACAAAAGCTGCACATAAGAAGCTCTTAGACTTTCCAGCACGACAATGACCATAATCACACGGCCAAGCTGACCCTCCAGTGGTTACAGCAGAAAAAGGTGAAGGTTCTGGAGTGGCCATCACAGTCACCTGACCTTTATATCATCAAGCCACTCTGGGGAGATCTCAAACATGAGGTTAATGCAAGATGCCCAAAGTCTTTGCATGAACTGGAGGCATTTTGCTAAGACAAATGGGCAGCTTTACCACCGGCAATAAAGGGGCAATACACAATATTAGGAACTAAGGGTATGCAGACCTTTGACCAGAGCTTGCTTCATTTGTTTACTTGTTGCCATGTTTTATTTTATGATTGTGCCATTCTGTTGTGACCTACAGTTCAATATGAATCCCATAGGAAATAACAGAATTGTGTTTTCCCTGCTTACTTATGTTTTCTTTAAGTGCCCGTTCACACAGGGGCGACTTGCGATCCGACTTGAGTTGCCTCAAGTCGCTTGACATTTGAAATCCCATTGAAATAAATGGGAGCCGTCTTAATATACATGACTGAAGTCTCTCCGACTTCAAGGCGACTTCTGAAAAGGTTCCTGTACTATTTCTAGGCGACTTCTTGCCGACTTGTGCCCATAGGATTCAATAGAAGTCGCCTCCAAGTCGGATCCCCATCTACATGGAAGCGACTTTACAGTTAAAAGAATAGAATTTATTTTTAGGCAGCCTCCTCCCTCCCTTCTCTGATTGGTCAAGGCAATGTCGCCTGGCAAAAGTCGTGTTGTAAAGTCGCATGAGGTCCTTGAAGTCGCGCTGAAAGTCGCGCTGAAATCGCCTAGCGAAGTTGCGCCGAAGTCGGGTCGCCCCTATGTGAATGCAGGCTAACTGTTTCAGGTCTGCCCTATGTACAGGGCAGCACCTGTGCACCAGATCATGTAAAAATACATGATCTGGCACCTCTGGGTAGGGGGTGCGCATGCGCACTGCCTGCAGCTCGCTTCTGCTGTGATTACACACAGCAGAAGCTGATCGGTAGATGCACAGTACCTGATGTCCTCTGGCACCTGCTGATCGTTAGGCAGAGAGACAGAACTGCAAACTGACTATGTAAACAAGTCTGATCACTGTTCTGACAGGAGGGAAAGGATGGAATTTGTGCTCCTGCAAAACATAGAATAAATTCCATCTCTTCCCCTAGTAAAAGCAACTCACACAGTGTAGTAAAACACTGGTTAGGCACACAGTTAACGCTTTGATCACCTCTGATGTTAACCCCTTCTCAGCCAGTGTCTTTGTACAGCGACAGCGCATATTTTTAGCACAGATCACTGTATTTGTGTCACTGTCCCCAAAAAGTGTCAAAAGTGTCAGTGTCAGAATGTCCACCGTAATATTGCAGTCCCACTATAAGTCCCTGATCACCGCCATTACTAGTAAAAATAAAAATATTTCATAGTTTGTAGACACTAGAACTTTTGTGCAAACCAATCAATATACGCTTATTTGGATTTTTTTGGCCTAAATTAATAAAAAAATTAGATTTTTTACATTTTTTTATTGGTAGGTTTGCCACATCATCCCTTTAATCCAGGACACATATGAATTACGCAAGTTCTGAGGCTAATTGAATGCAGATAAGGCACCAAGTGAGTTTAATTACCACCTTAATCAGCCACAGATGTGTCCTGGATTAAAGGGATGATGTGGCAACCCTATTTATTGGATATGTTTTATAGCAGAAAGAAAAAAATATTGTTTTTTTTTTTCAAAATTGTTGATCTTTTTTTGTTTATAGAGCAAAAAATACATTCTTTTGGGGGAAAAAGGACCTAAACTTTATTTGGGTACAGCGTTGCATGACCACGCAATTGTCAATTAAAGTAACGCAGTGCCATATCGCAAAAAATGGCCTGGTCATGAAGGGAGGTAAATCTTTTGGAGGTTAAGTGATAATACATACTGTATATTACCAATTTCCAAGGGTATGCAAACTTTTGAGCGCAACTGTAAATCTCTTTTCTTCAAGATGAAGAGAGCTCCCTTGTAAGGACCTGAAAGTGAATTAAAACAGATAACGCTCCAGAGACTGGGAGTACAGGAAGATATCAGCGCACAAGATTCTGGCTGGAAATACATCTTTTTTTTTTTTTTTTTGCAATTGTTGAACAAATATAAATGCTTTTAATTGTAGATTTAATAGAGTTTACATACAGTACACTTTAACTCTCAATGATCTTAGACTCATTTCAGTCTGAATTCAAATGCAAACCTGAATGCAGCTAGAAGCAAGCTGCATCTGCCCATTGAAATGAGTTCTTAGTTTTGCAGATTCATGAATTAATCACTGTATTTGCACTCTATTAAATAAAGCCTGAAACTAACACAACTATTTATTTCTCCAGCATAGTCCTCAATTGTGCAGGTTGGTACACATCTCTGACCCAATGTAAGGATATTTTTATCTACTCCCAAAAAAAGTACAAGTAGGACATCTGCTGGAGAAATCTGCAGCATGCTAAAAAGTACAACAATTTGGATTTTGTCAAAACACAATACATCAATACATTGTAAGTTTCAGGAAAAAGAAAACAAAATGGTACATTTTCAAGCCATATGCAATTAAACCATCCAATCCTAAGGCCCCTTAATTTCATCCTTATATCCTTTACAGTAGAGGTTCTCAACTCCGGTCCTCAGGACCCACCAACAGGCCAGATTTTAAGTATTACCTTGGGGAGATGCAGACTAGAAACAGTGTTTCCCAACCCAGTCCTCAAGGCACACCAACAGGTCATGTCTTCAGGATTTTCATTATTTTGCACAGGTGATTTGATCAGTTTCACTGCCTTAGTAATTACCACAGCTGTTTCATCTGAGGGAAATCCTGAAAACATGACCTGTTGGTGTGCCTTGAGGACTGGGTTGGGAAACACTGGACTAGAATACTGCAATTGCAGAGCAGTAAATAACATCACCTGTGATGTATTTCAGTTATCCTGCAAACCTGGCCTGTTAGTTAGTTGGGAGTTGAGAACCACTGCTTTATAGGCATACAGATGATTTTAGATTGCAGACTTTTACTCTCAGGCCTCATTTACACTATAAGGCTACTTTCACACTGGGGCGGTGGAGCGTTAGTGGTAAATCCCCGCTAGTCACAGCAGGGATTTACCGCTGTTAGAGGAGCAGTGCGCTTTTACCCCCCCCCCCCCCCCCAAAGGGGTTAAAACGGGGTTAAAAGTGCCCGCTCTCTGCGCTTCCGAGGTGGTGTGCAGCCTCTTCAGAAGCGCTGCCCCATTGTTTTCAATGGGCAGGGGCGGTGGAGGAGTGGTGTATCACCGCTCACCGCACCGCCCCTAAGATGCTGCTTGCAGGACTTTTTGTAATGTCCTGCAAGCGCACCGCCCCAGTGTGAAAGCACTCCGGCTTTCACATTGGGGTGGATTGGGGAGGATTTTTGAGGCGCTTTACAGATGCTATTTTTAGCTAAATAGCATCTGTAAAGCGCCTCAGTGTGAAAGGAGCCTTACTGTCAAATCATTTTTTTTAATGCATTTTAGAGGACGTTTGTATACATATGCATTTTTCATTGGTGTGTAGCGCCCTCCTAGGTAGGTGCTAGGGATTGTATATAGTTTTTGACTTCTCTGCTTAACATGGAGGCAGACAGGCAAATGAGGGAGACAGGCAAACAGAGCTGTGATTGTTTAGTGAGGTCTGCTCAGTGTGCTCTGGTGCTGCTCATGCTGTCTTGGGGATTTCACACTGATCTAATAGTAATGAGACATATTGGACAGTGAGCGGAAACCTAGCGGATGAGAGCATGTATGTAGATACAGCCCTGGCCAATTAGAAGGGGATTTGAGTTCCTTTTGCTACAAAGGGTCTTGTTTATGGTTCTGCAGATAATCTGCTACTCAGTTCTACAAAGAGAGTTGTCCTCACTTGTACATATTTAATTTGGAGTATCCTGCTAATTCCCTTCTCCTATCCAAGTTCTCCAAATAAAGCATAAAAACATATCCCCTGGACTGGTCATTGGAGGCAACGAGCGGAAAAATGTGTGTGCACCGGGCTGTGTGAAAATACCATGTAACTGGCTGTGGATTAATCAGTGGGAGACCCGGGTACAACTATTCAAGCAGCTCCTATGGGAGCAGTGATACAGGTGCAATTCACAATATGCATTTATCTGCATATAAGGTTTGATTTACTAAAGCTGGAGAGTGCAAAATCTGGTGCAGCTGTGCATGGTAGCCAATCAGCTTCTAACCTAAGCTTGTTCAATTAGGGCCGGTTCACACTTAAGCGGCGCGATGTGGCGCTCGAGGCGATCTCAACGCGGCTTGTGAGGAGACTTCTATCATAGAAGTCAATGCAAGCCGCCTGAGATCGCCCTGAAAATAGTGCAGGAACCATTTTTCTAAGGCGGAGCGAAGCAATTCGCTCCTATTAGAACGGTTCCATTGCACAGCATTGAGGCGAATTGTCAGGCGACTCAAGTCGCCTGACAATTCGCCTAGATGTGAACGGGCCGCGAAGTCGCGCCGCGTAAGTGTGAACCGGCCCTCAGGCTTTGAAAAAAAAACCTGGAAGCTGATTGGTTTCTATGCAGAGCTGCACCAGATTTTGCACTCTCCCGTTAAAGTAAATCAACCATTAAGGCCTCATACACACGGACGTTTCTTAGAAAATAAACAAATCGTCGGGCCCGACGTCAAGGAAAAAAAATCAGCGTTTTTCGGCGTAATGCGTCGGCGTTAGTGAGCGTCTGTGTCAATAGGCGTTTTTTTTAAAAAATCACCCTCTGCTATTTTTCAACCTAAAAAGGTTTTTTGACGCCGGTTAACGCCGGTACAGTATTAGTTGGCGTTAGTTGGCGTTTTGCGGCATCGGTGTCAAAAACCGCCAAAATGTTACAGCCTCAGAACGCGCTGGCCATGGGTTCTAGTTTCAGCACACTAACGCCGACTCCATCTACAGCTCAAAAAGGTCGGCGTTTTTATGGGGCCATTGACTAACATGGAGAGCTGCAAAAAACACCGGCGTCAAAAAACATCCGTGTGTATGAGGCCTTAGGATCAGTCAGTTCAGAGAAAGTAGAATTGTGTGTGTCCAAGATCTGATTGGACACTAAGCACATGCAAACTGAACACCGAACATGTAAGCACACTAGACATTTATGTAAACATGCAAGTAAACAGATGTAAACGCATGTTTTCATGAGTAAATATGTCTAAACGTGTAAGAATGCTGCTAAACCTGCTTTAAATCAGGAACATCTAAATATAGGAATCTGGGAAGAATAAGGCTTCATGTACATGGGCATTCTTATCCATATACCTGTGCAAAGGGCTGTCTTTGCCCGCATGGGATGCCCTGGTTTTCTGTGCATCCACATGCAGGCAGCCCCATCCATGGCTACTTGGACGCAGCGGCTGCACGGATAGGGGAAGTTTTCCCCTTTCCTTGTGAGCGAACCTGCAGTGGTGAAATGCATCAAGGAAGGTCAGTTTTAGGTGCAGACATCAATGTATGCAGCCTTTTTTTGACAAATTAAACACAGAAAGAGGAGATAAATTCTGGAGTGCAGCTTATATCTTTCTCAGTTTTATTATTTGTGCAACCTACCAGATGATCAGATATTTTTCCACTTCCTGTCATAGGGTGGCAATCCTTGTTCATTCTCCAATGAAGTGAGGGAAACAAAAACAAACAAAAATCCCACACATACTCACCTATATGGCTGCAGCATCGTTTCAAATTCTGCAGCTGTCCCCCGCTGGCTCTAAGCCCGAGAACTGAGAGATCATGTGACCGCTGATCGCTCAGTTCTTGGGTCTGCACCAAGCACAGTGGTGACTGTCAGTGACCACTTTCTACTCTGCCCCTCCAGCGCTCAGTGGACTGCTGGGCAGCAGATGGGGCAGGAGCAGCTGGCTTAGGCTCTCAGCAGTGGATCCTAACATTATTGTCAGGTTACGTCTAGGGACTGGAGTGGTTCAGTGACATCAGCCGACAGCAGGCTTTAGCCCACTGTAGGCTGATTCTAGGTAACAAGAGTGCATTTATTTGAGCTTTAGCCATACTTCTTTTTTAAAGTGTAAACTCTTACATATACCCAATGAAGTGACTGACTTTAGGTGATACGCAGAGATGAAACAAATCCTCCTACATACGTTGTTCCTGTTTATCTGCAGACTTCTCTTCTCTATATCCGTTCAAAGTCCAGAATTTATAAAGCTTGTCTGAGCTGCCAGAAAAAAAGGGGACGGAGAGCTGAAATTACACACAGTAGAGCTCAGTGAGGAGAGTTCTGAGAGCTGATTGGAGGGGAGGGAAACACTCCCCCCCCCCCTTTACACACCACAAAGGGACAGAGTCGAAGCTGTCAATCAGCTGGAGCTCCCTCCCCTGTCACTATTTTTCTCTTGGTGTCAGGAAAACTTGTCAGGAGTGATTCATGCTGATAGCAGAGGAATGAAGCAGCAGACAGAAATCACACATGGGGGTTGATTTACTAAAGGCAAATGCACTCTGCACTACAAGTGCACTATAAATGCACTTGGAAGTGCAGTCGCTGTAGATCTGAGGGGAAGATCTGAAATGAGGGGAATCTCTGCTGATTTCTATCATCCAATTATGTGCAAGCCAAAATGCTGTTTTTTATTTTCCTTGCATGTCCCCCTCAGATCTACAGTGACTGCACTTCCAAATGCATTTGCCGTGCACTTCCAAGTGCACTTGTAGTGCAGAGTGGATTTGCTTTTAGTAAATAACTCTCTTAGTGTTCTTAATTGGGACAAATACACACTATAGAGGGATATGCTTTGTTTACATTTCATATCTGAGATTTACAACCACTTTAAGTAATGACAAAGAATGAAATTCTAAATCCTATTATGCAAAGTTGTTTTTTTTTTCATTCAACCCAGCGGGCTGAATTTAAAAGAATTGACAGCTCACTGTACTAACACAAGCGATGTTAGTGTGGCAATCTCTCCCTCTGTGCCTTAGTATTCTGACAGGGGGACTGAGCCCCAACCCGCTGATCAGTGCTTGCTGATCGGTTGCTGGTGACAAAAAAAGCCAATTGTTAGACCAGGTTCTGTCGGAAAGACAGCTGTACGGTCAGGAACCATGAATCAGACAAAGACAGACGTGCAGTAAAATAACACTTTTTTAAAAAAAAAGGTAAAATGGACAGAGTAAATGTGGTCAAAACATAGCCAGGATTTGGTAACCAGAGCTGATAGAGCAAGCCTGTGAAACAGGAGTCCAGAGATCAGTGAGGTCAAACAAACAGCATGCAGGGTCAGCAGCCAGGAAGGGAGTCAGCCGAGCAGGGTCTTAATTTCAGGAATCAGAGGGGAATGTCAAACAGGCAAAGTCTTTCACAGGAAAGCACAGCAGAGATTTCTACAGAGATGTTGACCAAGGCGAAAGCATCTGCGATCTGATCCAGGCAGTTTATATAGCGGCAGAGCTGGCTTAACGAGGCAGGATATGATCATCAGGTGAGACAGAGTGGAAGCTGAAACTGGCAATTAACCCTCAGCTGAGCAGCTTGCTCTGAGAAGGGAGAGCTGAGCCCAGCCCTGACATGTACACACCGACCAAATGTTGTCCGGTTCCTGTTAAACTGGCCGATACTCAGGCCAGTCATTTTTCTTCTATTCTTGCTGGCTGTGCTGAAGAGAGCACTGTGCGTCTCTCCAATGATGGACAACCAATCCAATGCTGCGAATAATTTCTTCAATGATTCAATTGGCTGCCTCGGCCATCAATGAAGAGTGAAGTGCAGAAAAAGAGGATTCCTAGGATATAACCTATGTACATTTTATATTTTGCTGTTTTTTCCAGGTACTCTTCAATTTAGACATTCTAAAACCACTGTGTACCAAGTTATTTCTTATACATGGCCACATACAGGTAAAGTGTCAGTCTTTTATTGCTCTGTCCCTGTCAGTTTTGTCCCTATTTGTTTTGATGACCACAGTAACTGTAAAAATAAATGACGAAAAATCGAACAATTCAAAGCTGTCAAAATGAAGGGAAATCTTCCAATCAGTTCACTTGTTCTGGTGACAACTAAAGCTGGATACACACTATACAACTTTTGTTGTTTGATTTCCTTTAGATTTACCTTCAACTATGTAATGCAAGGGCCTGGCCTGATTGCATACAAATTGAAAGTGTTTAGGTTTGACCTCATATCATATGGTTTTGGAAAATCTAAAGTAAAAAAAAATCGAAAGAAAATTGTATAGTGCGTATCCAGCTTTAGAGGGAATTTCCCCCCATTTGGCAAAGAAACCATACAGAGGTTCTAATCCTCTTGTCTACAACTAAATTTGGCTAGACATGCACTTTAAAATAAAATCACACTTAGATTTTCATATCAAAAACCCCTAGAAATGCTGTAAAAAAAAAAGTGTAATAAACTCATCCACTGGCAGAGGTTTCAAACTCTCTCTTAGGACCAGTTCACACCATAGAAACGCAGTCCAGATGCGTTCCAGGTGCTTTTCTGAAGGCACGTTTTTGATGCAGTCCAGTGCTTCCCCTACCCCCTCTCTTTTCTTAACCTTAACCACCTGCCGATCACCGGACCTCTAAAGACGTCCTTGCATTTAAGTGGTGATATCTGAATGATGCTGGCACCTACAGGCATCATTCATTTTTATCCGCCGGCGATTCTCTGCACCATAAGAACGATCATAGCGGCAGTTCAGCCGCTTGATCGTTCTTATCGGCAACGGGAGGGGACGTTCCCCCCCCCCCGCCGCCCTCCGGTGCTTCTCCCGGGCCGCCCGTGCCATCGGCGGCCCGGAGAACAGATCCGTTGCCGGCGGAAGTTGAGCGTACAGATGACTGATGACCAGATGGTCACCAGTCATCTCTATGCGCCTCAGAGGCCCGGGCGTGACGTATGACGTCACGTCCGGGTCACATGATGTAAACAATGCCCGTGAACTCGGATGAAAAGACCGAGATCGCTGTTTTTTTTTCTGATCTCTGTCTTTCCAGCCTAGAGGAGAGATGTGGGGTCTTATTGACCCCATAGCTCCCCATAAAGAGTACCTGTCACGCAATATTCCTATTACAGGGGATGTTTACATTCCTTTTAATAGGAATAAAAGTGATCAAAAAAATGTAAAGAGAAAGTGTAAAAATAAAAAAATAAAGGTAAAATAAATAATAATAAAAAAAAATTTAAAGCGCCCTGTCCCCGCGAGCTCGCGCACAGAAGTGAACGCACACGTAAGTCGCGCCCGCATATGTAGACGTTGTTCAAATCACACACGTGAGATATCGCCGTGTGCGTTAGAGTGAGAGCAATAATTCTAGCCCAAGACCTCCTCTGTAACTCTAAACCAGTAAAAATTTTTAAAAAATCGCCTATGGAGATTTTTAAGTACCAAAGTTTGGTGCCATTTCCTGAGTGGGCGCAATTTTAAAGCGTGACATGTTGGGTATCTATTTACTCGGCGTAACATCATCTTTCACAGTATAGAAAATAATAGGGCTAACTTTACTGTTCTGTTTTTTTTTTTCTTTTAATTCATGAAACTTTTTTTCCAAAAAAAACGCGTTTAAAAAATTGCTGCGCAAATACCGCATGACATAAAAAGTTGCAATGACCGCCATTTTATTCCTTAAGATCTCTGCTAAAAAAAGGGATTTTATTAAAACTTACTGTAAAATCCTTTTCTCTGAGTTCACTGACAGACGCAGCCCTTCTTTGACATATGGGTTATATGCAGATCCTACTAGGAGTTAACTAGGCAAAAAGAAAGAAAGCAAGCTGGCCCCTCCCAGGGGGCTGTCTTCTCTCTCTCCCATATAACCCCCCTGCTCTGCTCAGCATATCAGTTCGTAACAAGCCGTACAAACACAACGCAGAGGGGTGGGTGCTGCGTCTGTCAGTGAACTCAGAGAAAAGGATTTTACGGTACGTTTTAATAAAATCCCTTTTTCTCTTACGTTCACTGACAGACGCAGCCCTTCTTTGACATGTGGGGATGTCCCAAAGCTGTGTCATAAAAGAGGGGTGGGTAAAGGACAACAACTGTACCCAACAGAAACCCCTCAGGAGGCGCCAGTCGCGCCTACACTGCCGCCTGTAAAACTTTACAGCCAAAAGCAGCATCCGAGGATGCTGACACATCAACTTTATAAAACTTAGTAAACGTGTGCACCGAGGCCCAAGTGGCCGCCTTGCACACCTGTGACACCGAAGCCTGGTGTCTGAAAGCCCAGGAAGTGCTAACAGCCCTGGTGGAATGAGCCGTGACTGGGAAAGGGGGTACTTTGCCCAGAATACGCATGGGTCACGGTCTGTCTGATCCAACGGGAAACAGTAGCCCATGAGGCCGCCATTCCTTTGCGCGGACCCTCCACCAGCACAAACAAAGCGTCAGACTTCCGAAAAGAGTCTGTAGCCGCCAAATACACCCACAAAGCCCTCACGACATCCAATGAATGTAACTCAAATTCTTTGGGACGCGACGGGTGCGGACACAACGAAGGAAGAACAATATCTTCATTAATGTGAAAAGAAGAAACCACCTTCGGTAAAAACGAAGGTGACGGGCGCAAGACCGCCTTGTCCTTGTGCAGGACCAAGTAAGGAGATTTGCAGGACAACGCTGCCAACTCAGATACCCGCCTAGCGGATGTAATGGCCACCAAGAAAGCCTTTTTCCTTGACAACAATTGTAAGGGAATATCCCTGATCTTCTCATATGGTGGCTTCTGCAGCACAGAGAGCACCAAATTCAAATCCCACGTCGCCAAAGGCGACCGTACCTGAGGAGCCACATGGCGCACACCTTGTACAAATGTATGAATCAACGAATGTGATGCCAAAGGCCGCTGAAAGAATCACCAGAGCCGAAATCTGACCCTTGAGAGTACTCAATGCCAATTTTATATCCAGGCCTTGCTGTAAAAAAGTGAGGACCCGGGACACAACATAAGAGAGGGGATTCCAACCCCCCGCCTCACACCAGGCAATATAAGCCTTCCGGGTGCGATGATAAATCTTGCGCGAAGTACACTTGCACGCTTTCAGCATAGTGGGGATCACGGATTCAGCGACACCCTGATCCCTCAGCACCTGGGACTCAATAGCCAAGCCGTCAAAGCCAGCGAGGGTAAAGCAGGGTGCAAGATGGGTCCCTGAGACAACAGATCTTCGCGCAGCGGAAGACGCCAGGGAACATCTGCCACCATTCGTACCACGTCGGCGTACCAAGGACGCCAAGGCCAATCCGGAGCCACCAGGATCAACGGAATCCCCTCCGCTTCCACCCTGCGCAGTAACCGCGGTAGAAGCTTGATGGGAGGATAGGCATACAGAAGACGGTACCGACCCCAAGGCGCTACCAGTGCGTGGCGACCGCCAACGGATCTCTCGTCCTGCACACAAAGTTTTTCACTTTGTGGTTGAACCGAGACGCCATGAGGTCCACATCTGGCGTGCCCCACTTGTGGCAAATCTGTCTGAATACTTCTGGATGTAGGGACCATTCCCCCTGATCCAGTGTCTGGCGACTGAGAAAGTCCGCCTGCCAATTTTCTACGCCCGGAATGTAAATAGCGGAGATTGCCGGCACGTGAAGTTCTGCCCATCGCAGAATGAGAGCTGCTTCTGCAGCTGCTGCCGAGCTCCTCGTTCCGCCCTGATGGTTCACATACGCCACTGCCGTGGCATTGTTCGACTGAACCCGTAACGGGAGGTCATGCAATCTCTCCGTCCAGTGGGAGAGGCAGAGTCTGATCGCCCTCAGTTCCAGCACATTGATCGGAAGGTAAGATTCCTGCGCTGACCAACGTCCCTGCGCCCCCCCCCCCAGACCGATAGGCTGGTGTCCGTCGTGGCTATTGACTAAGTCAGGGGAAGAATGGACTTCCCCAATGAAAGGGCCGGGGTCCGAAGCCACCATGTCAATGACCCTCTGGTCTGAGAATCCAACCTGACTACCTGGTCCAGGGACAGTGGGGGCTTGTCTCACTGAGACAGAATCGCTCGCTGGAGTAGCCGAGTGCTGAAACCATGAGCCCCAACACCCGCATACGAAAACGTAAGGAAGACCACCGGCGTGACAGCAGGGTTCGCACTGCTGCTTGCAGGGTCAGTAACATGGCTGGAGGCAGGAACACCTTCGCCTGTGCCATGTCCAGGATCAGGCCCAGATATTCCAGGCGACAGGACGGTGTCAATGTCGACTTCTGCAGATTCATCAGCCAGCTGAAGTCCTGTAACGAAGTTATGGTAATAGCCACGTTCTCCTCCAGAGCCGAAGCAGACTCCGCTCTCAGGAACAGGTCGTCGAGGTACGCTACCAACCGCAATGCCCCTCTGCCGCAATAGCACCAGCACTGGGGCCACTAGCTTGGAGAAAACCCGGGGAGCCGAGGACAGCCCGAAGGGAATTGCCACAAACTGGTAGTGAAGATCTCCCACCGCAAAGCGCAGAAAGCGCTGGTGTCGGGGACAAATGGGGACGTGGAGATACGCGTTCCTGATGTCCAGAGACGCCATGAACTCCCCTTGGTGCAGGGAGGCCACGATCGAACGGATGGATTCCATCTGAAATTTTCGCGCTCTCACAAAATGGTTTAGCGCCTTTAGGTCCAGAACTGGCCTGACCCCTCCCTTTTTTGGAGACCACAAATAGGTTCGAGTAGAAACCGTGAAACCTCTCCAACTGAGGTACTGGCACGATTACCCCCTGGTCGGAGAGTGCCTAAACAGCCCTTAAGAGGGCCTCTCTGCGCCCCTGAGGGAGTCTCAAATTCGATGGGAAGAACCTGTCTGGGGGTAGAGTGCTGAACTCTATCCTTTACCCGGAAGACACCACTTCCTGCACCCAACGGTCGGAAATGCGGGCAGTCCACCTTTCTGCGAAACCCAGAAGACGTCCCCCCCACCCGATGGTCGGGTGGGGGCAACCCATCATGCAGAGGAGGGCTTGTCCTCTGTCTTTCCGTTCTTGCGTTGCCAAGGACGCTTCCCAGCCCCTGCGCCAGGCTTGCCGGGCCTCGAGCCCTTGCCCGCTGTACCAGGGGCACGAAAAAATCTCTTCTGACCCGAAGAGACAGGCCCTTGCTTGCGGCGAAACTCCCGCCATCTGGGCTCCGGAAGGAAAGTACTCTTCCCATCAGTGAAATCCTTGATGATTTCATCCAACTGTGGCCCAAAGAGACGGCCACCCTGAAAGGGAAGGTCCATAAGACCTTTTTTAGATGCATGGTCACCCGACCACGACCGTAACCAGAGAACTCGTCTGATAATGACTGCAAAAACAGACATCTTAGACAACATGGGAAGCAGGTCCAGAGCTGCACCACACAGGTTCCGAACACCCTGAAACAAATGGTCTGTCTTTTGTGACTCTTCCAGCGTCCTGCCGCAGTCCAAATCATCTCGCAGCTCTGCCATACCATCAGACAGATATTGTGCCGCCATGGCAAACGCCAGGGCCGGCCGCAAGGCCGATCCTGCCAACAGGAAAAGTGCCTTGGACACTGCCTCCCTCCACCTATCAACTGGGTCCTTAAAATAGGGGGACCCTTCCACCGGAATAGTCGTCGCCTTGTTCAGGCGAGCCACCAGAGGATCCACTGTGGGAGACGCCCACTTCTTTACGAAACTATCCTCAAAAGGATAGCGTATAGCGAAGCGTTTAGGCAGGGCGAAGGAATTCTGCGGGCGCTGCCATTTCTGATAGACCAGGTGGTCAAAAGATGTATCATAGGGATAAGTCTTAGGCGACCTGGGTGGCCTAGCAGACCCGCAAACATATGCGGATGCCTGCGACTCCCCTGCCTGGTCCAGTCGCACGTCCTAGCCGGAACGCCGGCCGGGACCGCAAACGGTACCGCCGTGTTATAGACAGACTACCATACCGTCTCGACGCTCTACTAAAC
>BLSH010281247.1:99921-115603 GCA_018402905.1 Glandirana rugosa | reverse complement strand
GTTCTTGTGACTGTTTTATCAGTACACCCCATAGTGTAAATATAGCTTTTTGCTTTGTCATGTATTGCTGTAACAGGCAAACATACAGAACTGCACAATCCTTATTAAACAAACAACATGCATCTAAAATAAAAAAGACATTGAAGAATCAGATGATGCAAATAAACGTGGACTTTCTATGTTACATCCAATGCAGGCACATGAATAGGTACTGGAGCACAAAGCCCTAGGTGCAGCTGATACAATTCAATGGAGTTCCTTACCTTTGTATCGGTTATACAATTGTTCTAGTTTCTTTTTGTCTACTGTACTTTTCATTGACTCTTTGCAGTACAAGGATGTGTTCTGGAAGTAGTTGTCTGTTGCCAGTTCTAGTTTCCAGTCATTCTGCGTTAAACAGTATATTGCAGTCCTTTCCCCAGCTTGAGTAAATGCCATAAACTGGCGCACCTTGTCCTTCTGAGACGATTTAAGTTTATGCTTTGGGATGCAAAAGAAGCAGCAGAAGTTGTTTGAGCATTGTACTTAGGTTTATTTTATTCATTACAAAGATTTAGTTCTCTTGATGTGCGCATGCTTCATTTCAGTATTATGCGTCATATCAACATAAGGTGACAAAGCTTTTGTTCTTCTGAGCTTAAAATGCCTTATCTGCAAACTCAAAAGCATCTATATACGTCTATCAAAAACAAACCAGGGTTTGGTAAAGCATCATACTACATGGAAAGGCATCGGTACACAGCATGGCACAACACTCACCGTCGCTATCCAGTGCAGGACAGAAATGATCTTTCAAGGAACCTCAAGGTATTGTTGGGGGTATTAGGCTCGGTTCACACCTGAAGCGATCCGACTTGTAGGACGACTCGAGTCGCCCCACTCGAGGGGACTTCAGCGTGGCTTGCAGCCGACTTATGTAATAGAAGTCAATGCAAGTTGCCTCAAAAGTAGTACAGGAACCTTTTTTCTAAGTCGGAGCGACTTGAGTTGCATCTATTAGAACGGTTCCATTGTACTGCATAGAGGAGAATGCAGTACAATGCCCGTGATGAGCAGCCAGAGCAAAAGAACGGGGAACCGCCGATGTAAACACGGCAGTTCCCCGTTCTGTCAGTGGGCATGTAAGAGATCTACTGATCCCTGTCACTAAGATCAGTCAGATCTCTTATGTCCATAACATTCCAGCCCCCCCACAGTTAGAACACGCCTAGGGAACACAGTTAACCCCTTCACTACCCCCTGCAGATTAACCCCTTCACTGCCAGTGACATTTATACAGTAATCAGTGGACATTTAAATTTCTGATTGCTGTATAAATGTCACTGGTCCCAAAAAAGTGTCAAAACGATCCGACATGTCCGCTGCAATACCGCAGTACCGCTAAAAATCGCAGATTACCGCCATTACTCGTAAAAATTAAAAAAAAATAAAAACCCCAGAAATTAATCATCTGTAAACGCGGAAACTTTTGCGCAAACCAATCAATAAACGCCGATTCCGATTTTTTTTACCAAAAATATGAGGAAGAATATAAATCGGCCAAAACCGATGAAAAAAATGTTTTTTTATATTTTTTTTTATTTGTATTTTAGCAAAAAGTAAGAAAAATTGTTTTTTTTTGCAAAATTGTTGCTCTTTTTTTGTTTATAGCGGCGATCAGAAATGATGCAGAGGGGATCAAATGCCACCAAAAGAAAGCTCTATTTGTGGGAAAAAAAAAGGACACAAATTGCGTTTGGGTACAGCGTCACACGATCGCGCAATTGTCAGTTAAAGCGACGCAGTGCCGAATCGCAAAAAGTGCTCTGGTCCTAACATGGGAAATCCTTCCAGGGCTGAAGTGAAATAAGGACATGTGTGTTCCAGTGCGCTTTTGGTACATTTTACTGTGTTCCAGTACAGTTCAGTGCAGAAAAAATGCAACATGTTCTACTTTTTTTCCCCCTGTAACTGGAACTGACTGCATTGGAACTGACTGCACTGGCATGAACTATGGCATTGAAAACCATATAACCTACTTTCCATGCATTTTTGATGCAGAAAAAACGCATGCACTGGACTGCATGTGGTGTGAACTGGCCCTAAACACACAGCCCACAGCTTCAGGTGGCTGGCTGGGGGCAAGCTGATTTAAGGGAGCTCTAGCTGCTTTAGTAAACGATTCAAGTAAGACTTTAACCACAGGACATTTTTGCTGTATCCTAGGAGTCGGTTCACACAGGGGCGATACGGCTTCAGGCGCGACTTTGTAAGCGATTTGAATGCGACTTAGGCATGACTATATTCCCCTGCAAAGTAGAAACATAATGGGCTACTATGCATCGCATAGTAGCCCATTATGTGTCACTCACCTGCAAACTAAGCCTGCGACGTCCAGCGCTGTCCCCTGTGCTGGCCACGTCCATCTTCAATTCAGCCCCTCTCCCTTCTGGGGCTGCGACTCTGGCTCTGTGACTAGCCGGAGTCGTGTGACGTCACTCCCGCGCATAAGCGTGGGAGCCGCCAGTCACGGCACGGTTGCAGTGGACTAAGGGCACGGAGGCCATTTCTTCACTGCGCATGTGCTGACATGACGTCGGCACAGCTTCAACACGACATATCTCCTGAACAGTGCAGGTTTGGGAGATATGCAAGGCACCTACAGGTAATCCTGATTATAGGCTTACTTGTAGGTGAAAGTGGTTGTCACAAGTTGACAACCACTTTAAAGCGATCTCCATGCCATGCGACTTTGCCTGTGGCCAATCAGAGAAGCGAGGGAGGGGGTTTCCTGGGAATTCACTGGATAAATTATTTTCTTTTTCCTGTAAGTCGCCTCAATAAAGATAAGGGATCTGACTTTAAGGGGACTTCCACTGGATTCTATGGGCACAAGTCGGATAGAAGTTGCCTTGAAGTAGTACGGGAACCTTTTCTGAAGTCGGAGTGACTTCAGTAGTGTACAATAAAACAGCTCCTATTCACTTCAATGGGATTTCTGATGTCAAGTGACTTGGGGCGACACGAGTCGGATTGCAAGTCGCTGTAGTGTGAACCGGCTCTAAATGTCTTTATTATTACATAAACTTCAGCTGGACCACTTCAGCTCAGAAGATTCAAGACCAGGCCATTTTTTGCGGTTTAGCACTGCGCTACTTTAACTGGTGATTTGTATGGTCACGCAATGTTGTAAGCAAACAAAAATTTAAAAATCAAATGTCTTCATACATTTAGGCCTACATATCTTTGGTAAAATGAAATATCCCAATAAGTGTATATTTATTGGTTTGTGTGATAGTTATAGCAACTACAAACTATAATATATATACTGGAATTTTTATTTACTTTTTTATACTAGTAATGGCGGTGAACAGTGCGTTTATAGCGAGACGGCAGGCAATCTGACACTTTGTGGGAACTGGGTAACTGACATCACCAGTGACACTAATACAGTGATCATTGCTAATAATATACACTGACACTGTACTGATGACACTGGCTGGGAAGGCGTTAACATCTGGGGCAATCAAAGGGTTAAATGTGTGTGGAACAATATTTACAATGTGTACTGTGTGCTGAATTTACTTAGCAATGTGCCAGTTTTCGTTCCCTGCTGAGCAGGGATTCAAAAACCGGCACAACGCTGTGGTCAGACAGATATGTGTTGTTTACATACACACAGCTCTCTCCTGTTAGGCCCCATTCACACCTGGGCGTTTTGTAGCTTGAAGCCTGAAGCTACAAAACGCTTCAGGGGAAAAAATCAATGATTCTTTATGGAGTCCGTTCACATCTCCACTCAAAAACGCCTGAAGTCAAATGCCTGAAGCTCAAAAAGGTTCTGGAGGTATTTTTGTAGCTTGATTTGGGCGCTTCTCTACTTTTTACATTGGTGACCTTTTGACCTGTACAAAATCGCGTTAAAAAACGTGTGTATTTCTGCCTGAAAACGCTACGCCCAGGTGTGAATGCAGCCTAAGGGTCCTTTCACACGTATGGACCATTCAGGTCCGCCTGTCAGTTTTTCAGGCGGACCCCAACAGACGCTTCATTGTCCTCTATGGAGCGACGGATGTCAGTGGTGACATGTCCGCTGACATCCAATCCACTAAAAACAGACGGATGGAATCCCTATTTTCCATCCGCCCGGCGGATCGGATCAGATGAAAGCAGACAGACGATCCGTGTTCATCCGAGGACAGTGGAGCTCTGACAGGTCCATTTCTGCACTGACTGCAGTGACGGTCCTGTCATCCACCGGCTCAGCGGGGATCAACGGATGGATCCCCGCTCAGCAGCGGAGCCCGTCAAAACCATTGGAGCCATTGAGAAATCATTCACATAACTGTAAAAAATGTTTTGAAAAAACATCTCAAAGTGGTTATAAAGCTTCGTTATTTTAAAAAAATAAATAAAATTAACAAACATGTTATACTTACCTACTCTGTGCAATGGTTTTGCACAGAGCAGCCCCGATCCTCTTCTTCTGGGGTTCCCCATTGGCGATCCAGGCCCCTCCCCTTCATCAGGTGCCCGTGCGGGCTCGCTCCCGTGTCACTGGATTTGATTGACAGCAGCGGGAGCCAATCGCTCCCGCTGCTATCAACCTGTCCAATGAGGAGTGAGACAGCGGCGGGAAGGCTGATGCCCATTATGTGCCACTTACCTGCAAACGAAGCCTGCAACGTCCAGCGCTGCCCCCTGTGCTGGCAGCGCCCATCTTCAGCCCCTCTTCCTTCCGGGGCTGCGATCTCCAGCTCTGTGACTGGCCGGAGTGGCGGGAGCCGCCAGTCACGGCACGATCTCAGTGAAGAAACAGCACGGAGACCATTTCTTCACTGCGCATGTGCCGAAATGACGTCAACACATCTAGGAACTGTAGATCTTCTGAACCTTGCAGGCTTGGGAGATATGCAGGGCACCCACAGGTAAGCCTTATTATAGGCTTACCTGTAGGTGAAAGTGGTTGTCACGAGTTGACATATGCATACAATGCATTAAGGTGAAAAACCTTAAAGCATAGAATGCATTGGTGAAAAAACTTAAAGCGATATTAAAGCCTTCTTTTTTTTTTCTAAAATAACAAACATGTTATACTCACCTGCTCTGTGCAGTGGTTTTACACAGAGCAGCCCCAATCCTCCTCTTCTCGGGTCCCATGTTGGCACTCCTCCCTCCTGCTGGGTGCCCCCACAGCAAGCAGCATGCTCTGGGGGCACCCAAACAGCCACACTCCCGAGCTGTGGCTCTATGTGTCCATTCACACAGAGAGCCATAGCTCAGCCCCACCCCCTCCGGATTGGTTCACTGGCTGTGATTGACAGCAGCAAGAGCCAATGCCTGGCAAAAGCCAATCAGGAGTGCGAGTCTCTGGAGAGCCAATGCTCTCGTGGACATCGCTGGATCGAGAGGGGGGCTCAGGTAAGTCTTAGGCCCAGATAGTTGTGGCAGTGTTGAATTTTAAGTCTGTTAGCTTGCTGTACATTTTCACTGGCACTTGCAGAGCACTTTAAGCACAAGTTCTAGTTAACACTTTTCCAATGTATAGCAAATTTGCATGCCAAGTTTCTAGCAAGAGCAAAGTTGCAGTGGTGAGTCTACAGTAAGAGATCTGCAAGTCTACAGCATGAAAATTCAGTCACAGTGACCCCTGTGGTGGGATGACTATTGCACAACGTAACTGAATCAGAACTTGCAGAATGTTTGCAAAGAAAGTTGATCTGGAGTCATGCAATGTGGACTTGCTGCAATTGTGCAACAATCTTGTGAAGCCTGGCAAGTCTAGCAATAGCTTAGCCAGTCATTTTCAAACTTGCAGCACAATTGCTTGTTATCTGGGGGGCATGCTGCACACCAAAGGTTTTTTACCTTCATACATAGAATGCATGAAGGTAAAAAAAAAAACTTGTTCCAATATAACCACTTTAAGGCTTTAGAACCACTTTAATGGAATTTTTCCAAGTACTCAGTCCCTGCTTCCTATGTGCATAGAAGCCAGGTTCTGCTCGGAATGACAAGTAATAGTGCTTACATCTCCTTTCAAAGGCCTGTCAAGTATAAAATCATTGTTCAGCATTTCCTTTCCAGCAACTTACTGAAAAAAGAGTGACTTCTTCCAATCAGCAGAATCCTAATGACATTGATCAAACAGCAAAGGGCAACCAGACTTTACTGCAACCTCACTGTAGGTTTCTGGGAAAGCATTAAAAGCAGAAATGTGGAGCACCCAATGGCAGGTTTTATTGCTACTCCTATCGCTGTTTGTATGTATTATCCGCACCTTCTTTTCCAGTGACAGTGGGCACCAAGACACATACACCAATAAAGACTTTTTTCTGTACAGAGGGAAGGGTTAAATCTGAACTCTGGGCATATATATATATAAAAGAGCAATCAATAATTGGATTTAAAAGTCTGACTTTTATATAGTAATCCCTGGCACAGCAGACTGGGAGAGAGAGGGGCAGTAACTGGGGCCAATCAGATTTCCTGCATGCAGATAGGCTAACAAGGTACATGTTAATAGAAGACATCAGAGGGCTGAACAGAGATATGACCCCTTCAGTCTGCTGCTGCTCCTTCACTGTCCATTCACAGGCATTGGGGAGGGAGGTAGACCAGCCTTACATGACAGCAGTAGAGAATAGTTAGGTCAGCAAGCTGGCTGTACTATCTGACAGAGGGCTAGGCAGACAAACACTAAGGCCTCATACACACGGGCATAATAGCAAAATGCCTGGACCGACGTCAGGCAAAAATCTGCGTCAAAAACGTGATTTCGTCTGCGTTTTGCATCAGCGTTAGTGAGCGTCGGCGTCAAAAAACGTCCGGGTGTATGAGGCCTAATAGTTTTATAGATAAAACAGCTTTTATATACATTGTGTATTTATATAGTGTAAATAGAGGTTTCACTTTTGAATCTTCATCCGGTTATTGTTTATGGCCTGTTGAATTGCCCTCATTTCTAGCATTAGACACAATGGTTACAATCAATCACTGGAAGCGAGGGAAAATCTCATTAATGGAGGCAGGAAAAGCAAAAATAAAACCTGACAGAGGTTCTAATGTTTGGTCGAGCCAATACTAAACAAAACAATTGGTCTCATTTAGGACCCTTTCACACTAGTGGTAGAATTAACTGCCCATCTTCCCCCTAAAAAGCAATTTGCAGTGGACTGGTTTTCAGAGGGCGATGGAAGGCAGTTTTGCAGGTGCATTCAGTAGGCGATACGTTTTCTTTTCTTTTTATTGCTGAATGGCAATAACGCATTGCGGGAAACTGTGAGCCAATCATTCGGCTCGCGATTCTGGCATGGCCCTCCTCACTTGCATGGGAGAGTCAAACTGCACGTAACATTAAAATGTGTACGCACCCGAGTGACACCATGTCCGCTTGTAGATGGGTGGTATAAACGCAAATCAACCGCCTGTTCTTACTGCCCCCTGGCTGTCTGTGTAAAAGGAACCTGACAAGGGTATTGCACAGAGCAGACCCGAACTTCCTCTTCTGGGGTGCCCCGCCATCGCTATGTGTGCCACTATAGAAAGGTGATCCCCATGGGGGCACACGTGCGGACTTGCTCCCAAGCTATCCCGTGTGCGTCCATAGACACACACAGCTCAGCTCGGCCCCGTCCCCTCCTCACAGGATTTCACGGACATCGGCCAAGCTTGTGAAAGTGAAGAGAGAGGACAGAAAACCTGTAGATGGGCAGAGTGTTGGATCGATACAGAACTCAGGTATTTGGGGACCAGGTGGTAGGGTGCGGAACAGCAACTTAAAGCTTTTTACCTTAAAGAGGAAAATCCAGGGCTGTCTTAATGCATGGGGCCCCATGATAATCTTGCATTGCATCATACTTGCCAATGTTCCTGGATTTGCCGGGACAGTCACGCTTTTTACTAAGCTGTCCTGGGATGGCCGTGTCCTGGGCAGTGTCCCAGAACCTGTACTGTGCCCTCCTGATCCCAGTATTTTGCCCTCCTGACTCTCCCCTACAGTATGTACTGTGAGAGTAGGTGTATAAATTGGGGCAGACTGGTAGAGGCCCCAGTGCATTACTTTGCCCAGGGGCCCATGACGCTATTAAGACGGCCCTGAGTAAACCCTGATGGGTTTTACTTCCTATTTTGTTCCCTGCAAAGTAATAATGTGCTAGTATGCATCACATACTAGCACATTATGTGACACTTACCTGCAAACGAAGCCTGTGCCGGGGCCATAAACTCCGGCTCTGTGAGTGACCAGAGTCGCGTGACGTCACTCCCGCATATGCGTGCGGGAGCCGCCAGTCACGGCACTCACGAGTGAAGAAACGGCATGGAGAACCGTGTCTTCACAGCGCATGCTCTGATGACATCATCGGCGCAGTACAAAGTGAATAACTCCTGAACGGCGCACACTTAGGAGAGATTTACTGTACCTATAGGCAAGCTTTATTATAGGCTTACCTATAGGTACAACTTGAAAATGGAGGTTTACAACCTCTTTAAGGCTCCATTTACACCTAGGCATTCTGGATTGCGGGCAGAATCATCGCAATTCTGCACACGATTCCTGAATCGTCGCAAAATGCAGGCCGCATTTACGATACCGTTACTTTCAATGGCACCCCAATCGCAGAGTGATTTCTCAGCAATTGTTACCCGACAAGTCACGCAAAAAAAAAAAATCACGGGACTCTTGTTGCCCAAAAGAAGTTCCGGAACTTCTGTTAGGTGACAGGTGTTCCGCGATTTTGTTTGCGCAATTTTTCAGCGATTTGTCAGGCAAAACTGTGATTGGGGTGCCATTGAAAGTAATGGGATTGCAGGCGTGTCTTGCAGTGATTGGGGAATCGTGGGCAGAATCGCAGTGATTTCACCCGCAATCTGGAACGCCTAGGTGTGAATGGAGCCTAATGCATGGACAAACCTTTTGACTTTACAATCACTTTAAGGTAAACTGCTAGCCGGATTTTAGGAAACAAATTGCATCGCATGAAGCTTGTCACCCAAAAAAGAGCAGGAGTTTGTTTTGGTTGACAAGCTTCAAGCAATGCGATTTGTGTTTTAAGTGCCATTGGCAATAATGGTACCTGAACCCGTGTTCGCAGCCGATGTACTAACTATCCAACGTTAGTACAGAAATCTACCCCGCAGAGCTTTTGCTTTCTGACATAGTCGTGCCCCCCCCCCCCCCCACCAGAACACTCCGATCAGCGCTCTCCACCATTGGCTGAGAGTGCTGATCAGGAGTCAATTAGGCAGACCTTTTTCGGTCATGCCCCTTGGATATACACGGGCCGAATGCCGATTTCTATTGAACCGACCAATGCCGCCCAACATTCGGCCCGTGTGTACTAGGCTTTACTGTTGTACCTGATGGAGGCTTGGCTCGGACATGTCAGCAAACTTGTATTTGCCTATTCAGGTCAAAGCAGCCCATTGCCATCTTATCCTTTCCTTCACCCCCCACTGTTCAGGATCACCAATGGAAGGAAATACATGGTACTTCTAGGTATAGACTTTCATTCTTAATGGCTGAACAGAGTGGCAGAAGAGCAAGGGTAATATACTGTATGCATGTCTGGAAAGGACTGCATTCAAGGGAGCCTTCACTTTAAAGGCCTTATGCACACTTGAGCGCAAAAACTATTACAGGCGTGTGAGTTTCTTTTTTTTTCTCTACCTCTAAATGCCCCTCCATGTTAGCCTATTTGTCCATACACACTATAGGCATTTATAGGGGTTTAGAGGCAGAAAGCAAAAACCAACATACCTAAGCCATGTGTGTATATACGTGTACATATAATGTATGTGTATATATATGTATATATAATGTGTGTATGTGTTTATGTATACATATATAGTGTAGGGGGGCTAATAATTTCATTAATGATTTGGGCGGGCTCCTCCGAGAATGTCGGTTACTGAGCAGTGATCATTTATCACTGCTTAATAAACTAACATCTCTGAGTTTCTGTGAATTTGGGTGCCGTAATCTCATAATGTCTCACGAGATCAGGGCGTTCTCCACAGTTTAAAGCGTTTGTAGATCATTTCACTTCACTAAGGTGTCCGTTTATAAAGCAGTGTAAAAAATCCACTGCTGACTTCTCCGGCATTCACAGAGGAGAGCGTTCTCCCCTGTGTGCCTGTTTATTAAGCGGTGTAGATCACTTTACAGTTTGTGAAGTGAAGTGATCTACAAACGCTTAACCCTTGCAGTAGGGCCCATGTAAAGAACATTTAACCCTTGCAGTAGGGCCCATGTGAAGAAAATGTAACCCTTGCAGTAGGGCTCATGTAAAGAACATTTAACCCTTGCAGTAGGGCCCATGTAAAGAACGTTTAACCCTTGCAGGAGGGCCCATGTAAAGAACGTTTAACCCTTGCAGGAGGGCCCATGTAAAGAACATTTAACCCTTGCAGGAGGGCCCATGTAAAGAACATTTAACCCTTGCAGTAGGGCCCATGTGAAGAAAATTTAACCCTTGCAGTAGGGCTCATGTAAAGAACATTTAACCCTTGCAGTAGGGCCCATGTAAAGAACATTTAACCCTTGCAGTAGGGCCCATGTGAAGAAAATTTAACCCTTGCAGTAGGGCTCATGTAAAGAACATTTAACCCTTGCAGTAGGGCCCATTTAAAGAACGTTTAACCCTTGCAGGAGGGCCCATGTAAAGAACATTTAACCCTTGCAGGAGGGCCCATGTAAAGAACATTTAACCCTTGCAGGAGGGCCCATGTGAAGAAAATTTAACCCTTGCAGTAGGGCTCATGTAAAGAACATTTAACCCTTGCAGTAGGGCCCATTTAAAGAACGTTTAACCCTTGCAGGAGGGCCCATGTAAAGAACGTTTAACCCTTGCAGGAGGGCCCATGTAAAGAACATTTAACCCTTGCAGGAGGGCCCATGTAAAGAACATTTAACCCTTGCAGGAGGGCCCATGTAAAGAACATTTAACCCTTGCAGTAGGGCCCATGTGAAGAAAATTTAACCCTTGCAGTAGGGCTCATGTAAAGAACATTTAACCCTTGCAGTAGGGCCAATGTAAAGAACATTTAACCCTTGCAGTAGGGCTCATGTAAAGAACATTTAACCCTTGCAGTAGGGCCCATGTAAAGAACATTTAACCCTTGCAGCAGGGCCCATGTAAAGAACGTTTAACCCTTGCAGGAGGGCCCATGTAAAGAACGTTTAACCCTTGCAGGAGGGCCCATGTAAAGAACATTTAACCCTTGCAGTAGGGCCCATGTGAAGAAAATTTAACCCTTGCAGTAGGGCTCATGTAAAGAACATTTAACCCTTGCAGTAGGGCCAATGTAAAGAACATTTAACCCTTGCAGTAGGGCTCATGTAAAGAACATTTAACCCTTGCAGCAGGGCCCATGTAAAGAACGTTTAACCCTTGCAGGAGGGCCCATGTAAGGAATGTTTAACCCTTGCAGGAGGGCCCATGTATAGAACATTTAACCCTTGCAGGAGGGCCCATGTAAAGAAAATTTAACCCTTGCAGGAGGGCCCATGTAAAGAACATTTAACCCTTGCAGTAGGGCCCATGTGAAGAAAATTTAACCCTTGCAGGAGGGCCCATGTAAAGAACATTTAACCCTTTCAGTAGGGCCAATGTAAAGAACATTTAACCCTTGCAGTAGGGCTCATGTAAAGAACATTTAACCCTTGCAGTAGGGCTCATGTAAAGAACATTTAACCCTTGCAGCAGGGCCCATGTAAAGAACGTTTAACCCTTGCAGGAGGGCCCATGTAAAGAACGTTTAACCCTTGCAGGAGGGCCCATGTAAAGAACATTTAACCCTTGCAGTAGGGCCCATGTGAAGAAAATTTAACCCTTGCAGTAGGGCTCATGTAAAGAACATTTAACCCTTGCAGTAGGGCCAATGTAAAGAACATTTAACCCTTGCAGTAGGGCCAATGTAAAGAACATTTAACCCTTGCAGTAGGGCCAATGTAAAGAACATTTAACCCTTGCAGTAGGGCCAATGTAAAGAACATTTAACCCTTGCAGTAGGGCCCATGTAAAGAACATTTACCCCTTACAGTAGGGCCAATGTAAAGAACATTTAACCCTTGCAGTAGGGCCAATGTAAAGAACATTTAACCCTTGCAGTAGAGCCAATGTAAAGAACATTTACCCCTTACAGTAGGGCAAATGTAAAGAACATTTAACCCTTGCAGTAGGGCCAATGTAAATAACATTTAACCCTTGCAGTAGGGCCCATGTGAAGAAAATATAACCCTTGCAGTAGGGCTCATGTAAAGAACATTTAACCCTTGCAGTAGGGCCCATGTTAAGAACATTTAACCCTTGCAGGAGGGCACATGTAAAGAACATTTAACCCTTGCAGTAGGGCCAATGTAAAGAACATTTAACCCTTGCAGTAGGGCCCATAATACAGAATATTTAACCCTTGCTTTAGGGCCAATGTAAAGAACATTTAACCCTTGCAGTAGGGCCAATGTAAAGAACATTTAACCCTTGCAGTAGGGCCAATGTAAAGAACATTTAACCCTTGCAGTAGGGCCAATGTAAAGAACATTTAACCCATGTAGTAGGGCCCATGTAAAGAACATGTTGCCTAATTCTTGGAGTACTGCTTTAATGCACAATGTAAGGGCTTGTTCACCTCATCCCGCATGCTAAACATTTATTGAAATGTCACAAAATGGTGACATATGGTCTGATGAGCTGTGCTGTGTAAAAATGCAGACATGCTACATTTTTTTGCAGTGTACACCTTTGAGCAATCTTTTTCTATGTGTCCTGGCATTGAGCCTACGCTGTTCTCTGCAGGTCAACTGACATGATGTGAATGAGCTCCGACCTGTTGTGAATGAGCCCTTATTGCTCATTCACAAGGGGGCTCAGCCCCATATAATGTGAAGGGCCATTTGTTTACTTCTGTGTCCTAGAGCTGAGCTGCATGCAGGCAGCCCATACTGGTGAATTTACATGCATGGGTTGTACGGACTCACCTGCACAGCCGAGTGTGTTAGGTAAGCAGGGACAGATGCACGGACCCGGGCACAAATCTTGTGCATCCAGATTCATGTAACCATCCTGCCAAACTCAGCAGCAGGGGTGAGTCCGTACCGTAGGTGTGTTTCCATTCACTAATATGGGCTGCCTACACACTACTCAGTGCTAGGACAGAAAATAAACAAAGGGCTCTTCACACTATATGGAGCTGAGCACCCCTGTGAAGGAGCCCTAAAACTTAGCTGTCAAGAAGACTTCAGATGGTATTTTATCTTTTATTTTGATGATGAAAAAATAGTAATGCTTAGGCTCCCTGCACACTGTAGCTGCTAAACGGTCATTTTTGGGCGTTTGGTCGTTTTTTTTTAACAGCCCATAAACTCCCCTCTATGTTATCCTATGTGTCCATGCACACATGGACATTTATTGTCGTTTATCAGCTCATGGGCTGTTGTCATAACGCTCTCAAATTGCGTTCAAGAGTCGTTCTTCTGACCACAAAAAACGTTGAAAGCTTAACCACTTCGGCACTGGAAGGATTTCACACTTTAGGACCAGAGCACTTTTTGCGATTCAGCACTGCGTCGCTTTAACTGACAATTGCGCGGTCATGTGGCATTGTACCCAAACAAAATTTGCGTCCTTTTTTTCCCACAAATAGAGCTTTCTTTTGGTGGTATTTGATCACCTCTGCATCATTTCTGATCGCCGCTATAAACAAAAAAAGAGCGACAATTTTGCTTTTTGCTAAAATACAAATCCAAAAAAAAAAAAAAATATATAAAAAAACATTTTTTTCATTGGTTTTGGCCGATTTATATTCTTCCTCATATTTTTGCTAAAAAAAAAAAAAAAAAAATCGCAATCGGCGTCATTTTGACACTTTTTTGGAACCACTGGCATTTATACAGCAATCAGTGCTATTAAAATGCACTGATTACTGTGTAAATGCCATTGGCAGTGAAGGGGTTAACCTGGAGGGGGCGTTCTAAAGGTTTACTGTGTTCCCTCAGTGAGTTCTAACTGTATGGGGGCTGGGCTAGCAGGGGTAGGGGAGTGATTACGGCTTCCATATAGAGGAAGCCTGTGATCACAGCCCTTCCCCCTCTGTCAGAACGGAGATCCATGTTTACATCCAAGGACCTCCGTTCTTTCACTGCAGGGGGGCCATCGCAGGTAGCCGGCAGGTGATCAAGTCTGCCCTACCCGCTCCCTGGCCCCCTCCCAGGCACAGTGAGCGCGCCTCCGGCGGCGCGTGCTCACAATACTAGTTATCGCGGTCGCCGACAAGTGACGGCATTCCACGATAACGAGCTACTTCGCCGCCATCACGCTGCGGCGGGTGGTCGGCAAATGCTTAAAAATGCTCATAAATGCCGAAAAATGCTCAAAAACAGGGCTCACCAGCATTTTTGGACGTTTTTGATCCACTGAAAAAAAAAAACCGCTCAGAAATGCTAGTACATTAACGCTGGTAAAAGCTGAAAAACTTGCTACAAAGCTACTGACATTTTTAGATCGTTTTTTTTAACGTCCAGTGTGCATGGAGCCTTATTCATTTTTAAAAAAAGTAAAGTAATGCTTATTAATAACAAAACAACGCGATTGATTAGGTTGCCCATAAAAACAAATTGGCTTTATGCTTTTAAAACCCAAAAACAAAAATGTAATATACTGCAGATTACGAGTTGGCTTTATTGAGTCAACTGATCAATATAGGTAACTACACGATTGCTCCCACTTTCCTTTTCTTTTTCCTATACATAGCACCCATATGTGTGAACATTCTGGAAAGTCCTCATTGGGGTTGATTTACTAAAACTGGAGAGTACAAAGTATGGTGCACCTGTGCATGGTAGCCAATCAGCTTCTAAAGCCTCGTACACACGCTACGATTGTCGTACGACCGCACGTCCAAGTTTTCCCAAAATTGTCTGTCTTTGATTTTGTCTAGCGTACAGACGGCAGTAAAATTATCCACGACAAATGCGAACGTAGTAACGTGCTACGAGCGTATAAGAGGGAGTTCAGTTTTTGTGCGTCACCCTTTGGACCCCTGTCGCTGATTTCGTGTTTACATGACCGTACACTTCCGGCTCGTTCCTGGGTTCCAAACATGCGTGTTTGTACTTTCAACTTTTGTTTGTCCAACTTCTGTACAGACGAGCCGAAAATCGGAAGTGGCCTTGTCGGCAGACAAAAATTTCTAGTCGGCTCATCCAGCTTTTGTTGGACGATAAATGAAAATCGGCTGTCAAATGGAGCGTACTAATGGTCAGATTATGAGACGACAGGCTGTCGTACGAACATTTTTGGCTGATAATTGGACCATGTGTACTAGCCTTTAGCCTGGCCATACATTATACAATTTTCCTTTGAATTTACCAAAACCATATAATATGAGGTCAAACCTAAACACTTGTAAAACTACATTTGTATGCAATCAGGCAGGCCCTTGCACTACAAAGTTGATGGTAAATCTAAAGGAAATTGAATAAGAAAATTAATTGTATAATGTATGGCCAGCTTAGCTTCAGCTTGTTTAATTAACTTGCCGACCGCCTAACTGGGAACGCCATGATATTGATGTGAAAATATCATTGTTACGGCGGGTAGCTGCCATAACCCTGGTATTGTTTTTTCCCTTAGGCAGCCGGCTTTCAGATAAAGGTTGTCTGAATGGTGGATTCACCAGGAGGTCCATTTTATAGGAGGCATGA
>BLSH010281247.1:48412-59007 GCA_018402905.1 Glandirana rugosa | reverse complement strand
AGTGTAAGAAGAGGTAATAATGAGTAATGAACATATCCCATACGGGGGAAGAGAACCGTATGGCTGGTCTATTGGTTCCGTGTGGAGTCCAGTAGATAAATACAACATTCAGAACAACGCACAAATACACTAGGTGTAGAGAGAAACCAGTCTCCCGGTGCTGGTATTCATCTCAGAAGGTACAGAGTACACAGGAGACAGAGGTATGAAGGATTACACTCACTCTTCTTAGGCCTATACTGCAACAGACAGTGTCTCATATACATCCCAACAGGTACAGAGTACACGTTCGGTAACATAGAGTAAAAATCCCTGAGGAATTACTGACCTTATCATGGTGAGGTAAAGACTTTGATCCCTTTTTAAATATGGGCACCACATTGGCCCTACGCCAATCCAGTGGTACTATTCCAGTCATTAAGGAGTCCCTAAAAATGAGATACAATGGCTTGCACATGAGACATGGACAACCCTACATATACTCTGTGACAGACAACGTCATATCCGGATTCTTCTCACTCACATTAGGAAGTATGGAGACAGAGGACACATGAGACATGGAAGACTCTACTTATGGTCGTGGCCCTCTGACCAAAGAGAGATGTGGATCACATAAACACGCAACAAGACTTACAACATAAATAGATGACCTGAGGTGTGCCTTGGTTATCTGGTCGGTATGCCAAGAGAAGGGGGCATACCCTATACAAGTAATGAGTAATAATGGAGAAGAATGTGATGAGAAATGTCCTGAAAAAGGGGGATGGGAGGGAGGGTATCGTGCACTGGAACCGACAAAGAGCATGGGGGTGTGGTGTTTAAATACCCTTCAGGCTCCTCCCATAATTCAGGCCATCATGCTGGCCTTCTAACTTATGGTCATGACCTTCTGACCGAAGAGAGATGTGGATCACATAAACACGCAACAAGACTTACAACATAAATAGACGACCTGAGGTGTGCCTTGGTTATCGGGTCGGTATGCCAAGAGAAGGGGGCAAAAATATGCAGTTTGGGGAAGTAGCCCTTGATTGGTATAATGATCAATGAGCAAGCTTGGCAAAGGCTTGTCATCTCCAACTGAGGATTCAGAATGTCTAGCCAAGCAGCGGACTTCTATCTGCCTAATTTATTGATTACGTGGTCTGAAACTGCATGCTGAGATGCTGCTGAAGCTGCTGTGATCCAAAAGGAATGTCCAGAGTACCGGCCGCGGTCAAGACCAAAGGTTGGACAGTAAGATTCTGACGTACCTGATGAATTGGTTGCCACTTGATGGGCTGATAGGGAAAGGCAATAATGGGCTAGATTTGGAGTGACTGGGTAGGTGAGTCGGCAGCTAGCCAAACACCGCAACTGGGCACCAGGAGTTTATAGTCTGGAAGAGGCTGATTTCGACCCCGGGTCTGATCTGATGGGTTTGGAGACTTCTAGGTGATGGACATAATGGTTTTAGAAGCTCATTAAGTGGCATTTGTATGATACCTAGCTGCTAGCGCCGCTGATGGTGAATTTGTTAGGTCGCAAAAAAAAAAAAAACATAGTAGGATAGGTAGATGGCCGCTTGAATGACTTGACTGGGCTGAACCCCGAACACGGATCGTGCAAGGACTTTAGACATGTCTCTAAAGATGGTGCTCGTAATGGGCAAGCGTTTGCCATTGGCCATTTCAATCCATGGTTAGCTGTGACCAAGGAGGGATAGGCATGGGGCATTAGGTCGGCTCCAGGATACTGCTGAAAAAAGAGCCAAAGTTGAAACGTGATAACGCATCCGCTGTGATTTGCTTTTGCCTTGGATATGCTTACGGGTATATAGAATAGTGGTTCAAATGTGGAGCGACTTGAATCTACTTTATTAAAATTTTTTTGGCTGTAGCCTGGTTTAGTAGCGAAGACCATGGTTTGTCCTGTCCAAGTGTGGCCCCAGGCCTGTAAAAGCTGCGGCTTCTGTGACTACCTGTGGTGATGCAGCTGATGCCGTGGGGATAACCTTAATATGCTTTAACGATTTGTGAGGAACTCATCCCGCATTGCTAAGTCGGCTATGGCTGCCGGGTCTAACCTAATGATTTGGTCAGCTCCTTCTACCTGAGTAAGGAAAACTAGGAGCCGTGAAATAAAAGTACGGCCTTGAGGAATAATTCTTATTGCAAAATTGAGCGTACCCAACAATGTCTGCATCTGTTTCCTAGTACCCCCTGCGAGAGAGTAAAGTCATGAACGACTGACCTGATATGGGCTAGTTCGTGGGGAGGCAGGTTGGCTTGCATGTCACGTGTGTCCAAAGTGACCCCTAAGAAGGTTATGGCTTGTGGCAGGCTTTCCACTTTGTGTTTGGCTATTGGAACGTAGAAATTGTTGAACACCACTCTCAACCTATCGAGGTTTACCGGTGGTATGTCTGGTCGCTTGATGAGTAGAAAATGTATGGATAACCATCTGACACTGGGCTCGGTGTGACAGGCTCTGCGAAAAAGAGTGCTTGGATAGCTACGTCGTCTGATGTCTTTCAAGGAAAATTCCTTGAAAGGAATCAGGGAATTCAAGCTCGGAATGATTGAAGAATGAGGTGCAGAAAAATTGCACCCTAACTAAAATTAATTGGATAACTTGCCCTTGACAAGCCCAATAGGGCTGAGTCTCCAGGTTTGGAAGGTTACTGGGGGAAAAGGACCGATCACAGATCCTTGTCTAATTTGGCCTGTAGCAGGGTATCGATGGCCTGTTCGTCAAAAGTTGCCGTCTGGAGGTTTTTTGCACTCGTGAGTGGAGAGAGGTAGAGTGATGAGGCCGGTGTGGAATCCTGAGGTGGCGGGGGGGGGGGGGTTGAAGGGGCGTCTTGTGGCCACACTTGTGCACCAGTTTGCAGTGTGGCCAATTGGCTGGCAGACGGCACAGAGCGGGGAGCATAGGCCAGCAAAGTAGTGGCAAAAGAGTTCAGTGTCGGTGACATTCAAGTTAGTCTTGAGACAAAACAAGAGGGTGTGTGTCAAAAGGGGGTGTGGAAGAGGGAAAAAGAACGGAGTGGTATACAGAAATTCAAGAACGAGGAAAGAGAAGTACAGGAGCGAAATGACAGGCATAGATAGAGCCGACGGTGTTCTACGGTCATAGAACTCTGTATAGTGGAAATTTAGAAAACTCAAGAAAGTGCGTGGCACCCGAGGTGAGCCAGGAGCAGGGATCGGCAAGGTGTCCGCTCCCGGACACCAGTGTCCTCCAGCACTGTATGTAGTGTCCGCGGCCGGCGCAGACTTGTTTTTTAAACTATCTTTCCTCATAGGCTGTTAGACTCGGGCGGAGCACATGGCACCGCCCACTCATCCTCCTAGAGTCTCCTGCAGTGCAGTGCGCACTGCGGAGTGATCTCAGACTCTGAGGGAGGCGGGGCTGGACCTTTTGAGAGGCGAGAGACCAGTGGAGTGTGACAAGCAGCGCGGCAGACTCGGGAGAAGAACAGGAACAGGACAGGAGGAGCGGAGGTGCTGCTGAGCCGCCCTAAGAGACTGTGTGTGACTGTGGAGCAGTGTCAGCCCAGTAAGTAAAAGTCTTCATCACTGGAGTGGACTAGAAGTATCACTAGCACCTGAGTCCTGATGGCCTGACCTCAGCAGTGGGACATTCTTTCAAAGGGAGGGACTGGACTGGGTCTGGGGTGGTCTGGACTGCCTGGGAGGACTGGGGCTGGGCCTAGCATTCTGCAATCATCCATCATCATCTGCACCACACAGGCCTGGGCCCTGCTAGTAGTTGAAATTGAAGTGGTGATTATGATGAACTCATTCAGGAAAACATGGGCTGCTGGCGTGCTGTATCACTAGACTAGTGCAGATTTGCACTTTTGCAGGAGCTGCAGGCCTGTTTGATGCAGTGCCAAACAAAGCAAATGCTACCCTAAACACTTTTCAGCAAAGCATTTTCTTTGCTTGGCACTGCATCAAACAGGCCTGCAGCTTTTGCACTCAAGATGATGCAGCAGCCCATGTGTTCCTGAATGAGTTCATCACCAGTTCAACAAGCAATGGAATATAATTCCTGTTACTGACATCAAAACAGGGCACTATTCCTCCCACATGCCAAGGATGGGGCACTATTCCTCCCACATGCCAAGGATGGGGCACTATTCCTGCCACATGCCAAGGATGGGGCACTATTCCTTCCACTGACACCAATGATGGGGCACTATTCCTCCCACTGACACCAATGATGGGGCACTATTCCTCCCACTGACGCCAATGATAGGGCACTATTCCTTCCATTGACACCAATGATGGGGCACTATTCCTCCCACTGACACCAATGATGGGGCACTATTCCTCCCACTGATACCAATGATGGGGCACTATTCCTCACACTGATACCAATGATGGGGCACTATTCCTCCCACTGATACCAATGATGGGGGCACAATTCCTCTCACTGATACCAATGATGGGGCACTATTCCTCCCACTGATACCAATGATGGGGGCGCAATTCCTCTCACTGATACCAATGATGGGGATACTATTCCTCTCACTGATACCAATGATGGGGCACTATTCTTCCCACTGACACAATTTATAACCCTATACCACAAGCCGTATTTATATAAATGTTATTTTAAACATATTTGTAGTAGACAGTGTTTTTTGAAAGTTTTAATTTGAAATGTATTTTGGTGTCCTTCACTAAGGTCTGTACTTTGGAAAATGTCCGCCATAGCTTTGGTCCGTGCCTATCCCTGGCCAGGAGGTGACTGGCCAGGTTACCAATAGCTCGGGTGCCGGTCTGTGCTGGGCACAAACGTGTGGACAAGAGCCCCAGGGCGTACTGGGGCAAGCAGCTGGAGTCTGGTACGGCCTATGTAGGAATGTTTCGGTCTGTTGATTTATGACGCATGCTCGGTCCGCTTAACTCTTGCACTGTCAACAAGTTGATGTTCAGCGACCTTGTCTGTGAGGTGGAGAGTCGGTCTCTGAAAAGAGAGTTTAATGCATAGACATATGTGACAGTAACTAACGCCCAACCTTAGTATGCTGAATGGTGAATGTAAAATCAAAGATTTAGTGACAGAGTGCTGCAGAATAATGTGACAGAAAAGACTACATGAACTACACCCGACTAACACTCTATCATTAAGGTCCTGGTATGGACCGAACCTGTAGTAGGAGTGACATGAGTGAAAAATGTATATCTATCTCTTTTATTTTCCTACACGGGCTGTCCCACCCTTTTTATGCGTTGGGAGGGTTTTTTCTTTTTTTTTCAGGGAAAACGTCCAACCTGATGCAGGATGCGACCTGAACTTGACTGACCTAAGGAGAAATGACAGAGAAAATGATGAGTGGCCGTATGTTAATGCCACTGGAGACGAGTGGCCAATTAAGTGCCACTAAAATGGTGTGGGACTGATTGTGTGCCCCTGAGAATGTGCTTGTAATGGGGTGGGTGGTGTTTGTCCTTGCTCGAAGCGATTGCGAGGGATTGGTGATGATGCGTGCTCACATCGGTTGCGAGGAGTTTATGTAAATGTGTGCTCGCAGTGATTGGGAGGCATTATGCTGATGCGTGCCCGCAGCAATTGTGAGGAATTTATGTAAATACACGCATGCAGCGATTGTAAGGAGTTTGACAGTGAGTGTCCGCAGTGATTGCGAGGGGTTTGCGATGATGCGTGCCCGCAGTGATTGCAAGGAGTTACAACAATACGTGTTTGCAGGAATTGCAAGAAGTTCATGTTTGAAATGCATGCTTGCAGCGCTGCGGGGAGTGTCAAAAAGCGTGCTGGCAGCGATTTGCAAGGTGCTTAGTTAAGCATACTTGCAGCATTTGCAAGAAGTTTGTGTTTGTACATGCTGACAGAGATCGCAAGGGGTATGTGTAGTTGCGTGATGGCAGCGTTTGCTAGGGGCTTAAATGACAACACGTGCTTGCAGTGATCGCAAGGTGTAGTGCAATCGAAGGCGTGCTTGCAGTGATTGCAAGAGCCTGTACTGATAAACTGCAGCGAAGGAAAAGACACGAACCGATACAAAACGGTAGTGGGCTTACGCAAAATGTGGGTCAACTTAAATTGCATGTGAACTGGATTTCCTTCGATGCAAATCCAAGGTAGAAAATAACATGAGCCGATGCTAATCGATAGATAAATTGATGATAATTAGTGGCATGACACAAACCAATTCGAATCGGCAGAACACTAACATAATTAATGCGACTCGGCAGTGGGAACTGACACAAGCTGATGCGACTCGGCAGTGGGAAATCACACGAGCCAATGCGACTCGGTAGCTGGGACTGACATGAACCCATGCGACTCGGTAGCAGGGACTGACATGAACTCATGCGACTCGGTAGAGGGAACTCACATGAACCCATGTGACTCGGTAGTGAGAACTCACATGAACCCATGCGACTCGGTAGTGAGAACTCACATGAACCCATGCGACTGGGTAGTGGAATGACAGGAACCAACATGAGTAATGGGATATGAATCGGTAGTAGGAAGTGGCGTGAACCGACGCGAATCGGTAGTAGAAAACACAAAGTGATGTGAATCGGTAGTGGAATAACATGAACTGTCATGCGTCAGGAATAGGAACTGACATGAAGCGATGCGCATTGGTAGTAAGGAATGACGTGAATCTATGCGATTTGGTAGTAAAAAAAATGTTATGAACTGATGCGAGTCGGTAGGAAGGGTAACCGACTGGGAAGATAGCATGGACCGGGTAAACAACATGACCGGTATGAATCGGTAACTAGGTACATATTGGACTGTGGGAAGTATCTGACATGGATCGTTTGTGGGGTAGGACATTCACTGATCAACAATCGGTAGTCAGGAAAATGACATGAACAGATTAATGACATGAACCGATTGAAATCGGTTGAAGGGAAGGCCTGCACCAATACAAATCGGTAGATAGGGTAATAAACAAAGAGAGTAAGTGACATGGTTCGATGCGAATTGGTGTGTGTGATGCATCCGATACAAACTGTTGACTAGGCTCGAATTAGATTGTGGTGAGTATGCAATGGATTCGGCACAAATCGATTGTGAGGTGAATCGCATGATTGATACGAATTGGTTGCAGCATGCATGAAACAAATGTGATACGAGTTTGGTTGTGGAGTGTACAATGGCTTCAACTGAACACCAACCACCCAACTCCCAAGGCTAATTGAGAGCAGCCAAGGCCCAGGTGGGTCCAACTACCACCTCAATCAGCCACAGAAGCTGTGCAAACAACACATGCTAATCCCCCAATGGATGCGATGGCAACCCCCATAGACAGTGAATGCTGTGAGCAACAAAGCCTTCATCGAGTGATATTGGATAACGGCCGACAGTGGCTCGAGGCTCTGCGACTGAATCATAAAATAGGCAGAGGGAACCTTCAAATCTACCATGCCTGTGCCGTATGATGTCGGGCCACGACCCACAACAACTTAGAGGCAGCGAAGTACAAAAGGAGATGCAGGATAGGAAACATAATGAATTGTAACATAGCGAATGAAATGAAAAGGTTTGAATCCTACCTGCAACAGCGAGAGAGAGAGAACCGCCAACGAAGACCACAAACTGAGAAGCTGCACACTGGTAATCGAACGCACAGATCCACAAACATGAAGTGAGCTGGGGAGAGCCGGCCCGGTAACATTGCTATCGTGCACTGCAACCAACAGAGGATGGAGAGTGAGGGTGCTTAAATACCCTCCGGGCTCCTCCCATAAATTCAGACCAGCCCACTGGCCTTCCTACATATATAAGAACAATATTATATATGTTTAAATGTTTTTATTTTATTTTACCGAAGGCACTATATTATTCCCATTGGCTGCTAAAATTTGCAGTTTAATACAATTTCCAGCAGGAGAATCTCATTCTTTGTTCTCAGTCAAAGAAATGTGCTGCATAGTGATGGGGGATGTGCTTGGGTTAAATGGTGCATTCGGCAAGTGCATCTAAAAATCCAAAAATTGGAGTCTTAAATGCAAACCCACATTGAAATCAATAGGAGGCGAGTCTTGAAAATCAATTCTCTTAAATCAATTCTCTCAAAGCTCTTCCAATTACCTTCCTTGCACTTCAGGAATGTGGAGATATCTTCCTTTCCTTTAACCACTTCTCTATCGCTGTATTCAGAATGACGGACGGGAAGTGGTCAAGTTATCCTGACTGGGTGTCATATGACGTCCAGCAGGATAACAAGCCGGTGCTCGCTTGCGGGGCCGCGCAATGATCGGTGATGTGGTGTGTCAGTCGGACACACTGCATCTCCGGTCTAGGTAAAGGGCTTCTGTCAGAAACTCTTTACCTTGTGATCAGCCGTGACGAATCATGGGTGGTCTCAGTGTAAACAGAAAGAGTCATTTATCGGTGGCTCTCCTGACAGGGGGGGTCTGCGCTGATTTTTTATTAGTGCAGCCCCCCTAGGATAGCCACCCAGGACCACCAGGGAGCCACCCAACACCACCGGGGATGCCCCCCAGGACCCCCAGGGAGCCACCCAACACCACCAGGGATGCCACCCATGGACTGCCAGGTAAGGGGCGCACAATGCCCAATAGGGATGGCACTGTGCCCATCTGTGATGCTTGCCAGTGCCATCCTATTAGCTGCTGCCTAACAGTGCTGCCCACCAGTGCCCATCAGTGCCACCTATCAGTGTCCAGTGCCACCTATCAGTGTCCATCAGTGGTGCCTATGAGTGCCCATCAGCGATGCATATCAGTGCCCATCAGTGCTGCTTATCAGTGTCCATCAGTGTTGCATATAAGTGCCACCTCATCCGTGCCTCCTTATCAGTGCCACCTCGTCAGTGCCAATCAGTACTGCCTTATCAGTGCCCATCAGTGAAGGAAATCAGTTTTGAGACGGAAATCAAATACCACCAAAAGAAAGCTCAATTTGTGGAGAAAAAATGATAAAACATGTGTTTAGGTATGATGTCGCATGATGCAACCCATGGACCATCAGATGTCACACAATGCCCAATAGGGATGGCACTGTACCCATCTGTGATGCTGGCCAGTGCCATCCTATTAGCTGCTGCCTAACAGTGCTGCCTATCAGTGCCCACCAGTGCCCAGTGCCACATATCAGTGCCCAGTGCCACACCTATCAGTGTCCAGTGCCACCTATCAGTGCCCATCAGTGGTGCCTAGGAGTGCCCATCAGCGCTGCTTATCAGTGCCCATCAGTGCTGCATATAAGTGCTACCTCATCAGTGCCACCTTATCAGTGCCGCCTCATCAGTGCCAATCAGCATGGCCTCATCAGTGCCCATCAGTAAAGCAAATCAGTTGTGTGATGGAAATCAAATACCACCAAAGGAAAGCTCTATTTGTGGGGAAAAAATGATACAATTTTTGTTTAGGTACAATGTCGCATGACCGTGCAATTGTCATTCATAATGCAACAGTGCTGAAAGTTGAAAATTGGTCTGGGTGGGAAGGGGTGACAGTGCATGGTATTGAAGTGGTTAATGAGATTAACCATAACCATAGCCATAGGCACACTGTAGGGGTGTGATGGGAGTCACTTTGGGCAGGGGCCCGTGAAACCCAGCATACCTTAAAGAGCTCCCAGGACCCTCTTAGGGCCACAGGGTGACCTGAGAAGCCCAGTCTGATGTGATCTAACCAGACTCACTACAACCACACTGGACTCAGCATTTCATTTTACCACTGAACAGCCAGGTTGTCTGCAACCTCTTAAGAACACTGACATTGGACATAAGAGTTTCCTCAAGTATCCTTCCCACTTACAGAGTTTTTTTTTTTTTTTTTTTAATTATTTTTTATTGATTTTAGAAAAGACAGTAGACAAAACAAACAATTACAACGTTGAGGCCAGTCCTGGCCACCACTGGGTCGTCTAAGACCACTACTAACTAGACATAAGACGTCTAACTAGAAAATTGGCATTCTTACGAGCACTTCTTGCTCTAACACCCTCCCCCCCCCCCCACCCTGTGTTGCCCGGCTGAACCCCAACCCCCCTGAATTTTCGGACTTATTACAATAAATTACAATTGATGATACCCAAGAACTGCCATCTTGTTCTGTCAAGACAAGGTCATGTTAAGGAACCCTTCAACTCCTAAGTGCTTTGGGGTAACCGCATCCGAGCCATCAATTCAGGTTGTCAAGAATTGGACCCTGCAACTGTAGATTTTACTAATTTTAGGTTGCTGAGTCAGGTGAGTCATACCATGGTCTCCATACCTTGTCGAATTTTTTGATACAACCCCTAGCTTTGTATGTTGATTTGTAATAAGGCATTATTTTATTTATCAACCCTTTCCATTGCTTCACCTCTGGTGGAGCCGCTTTCTTCCAGTTGAGAAGGATAGTTTTTTTCCCATAGTACAGTAGAATACTCAATAGTGTCCTGTGAGCTCTGGAGGGAACCACCTCCTCCACCAGCCCCATAAGACATACCCGGACTGTTACGGGAATAGGAACCATCAATATGTCCCCTATACAAGAAGTTATCCCCTCCCAGAATGGACGTATCTGACTGCACTCCCAAAATATATGGAGTGCCGCCGCAGGGCTGTGGGAACACCTCCAACACTCCGGGGAAACCATTTTATTACGGAA
>BLSH010281247.1:22239-33062 GCA_018402905.1 Glandirana rugosa | reverse complement strand
CAGTATACTGCAGGTGAACAAAAGCGGCGAAACGCCCGGGAGTCCCCGGACGTAGCGCCGCTAGCCCCTGGCCGGCACAGGGAGCCCTGGGGCCGGAAGGTACTAGCCCCATTTCTCGGTTATTTTAACCGAGAAATGGCGCACTGGCCGACACAGGATAGTGTCGGCCAGTGATTGTGATCGGTGTGTGAAGGGGAGAACCCGGTAACAGCTCGTTACCGCGGATTCCCGTCATTTTGTGACCGGCTGTGATTGGACACAGCCGGTCACATGGTAAAGAGCCAATACTGTTGGCTCTTTACCGTGATCGGGGTTGGGCTTTGTCCGAGGGACAAGCCCGCCCCCCGATCGCCGCACTGCGCGCCCTCTGGGGCACGCGCGAGCGGCGTGCACGCCGCTCAGTTGCCATTGTTGTTAGTGACCGGCTGTGATAGGACACAGCCGGTCACGCGGTAAAGAGCCAATTTTATTGGCTCTTTACCCCGATCATGGAAGGCCGGGGTCCCGAGGGACACGGCCGGTCCCCGATCGCCGCGATGCAGGCCCCTGAGGGCCCGCAAAGCGGCGAAAACAAGTGGACGTCATATGACGTCCACTTAGGATGGGGAGTGCACCTTGCCGACGTATATTTACTATACGTCGGTAAGGAAGTGGTTAAACATTTTAATATAACTTTAAATGCAAACTGTAAACTATATTTGTTACTTTTCCAAATATAGAAGAGATAAAATATATATATATCTCAATTATTCTCAAGATCCAACACATTTATACTGGTTAGTATTGTTAATACAGAAATATTAGATATTAAATTAAAGAAGGCTTCTAACATTTCCCTCTCAAAATGATAAAATAATAATTTTCCATATATACCTCAGACGCATCACATTCGTATCCATACATACTTTTTGGATCTTAAAATAATTGATCTGAATATATCTTTCATTTATGATTCTATATAAGGAAAGGCAAACTTGATAAACCTTTTGTTTCGTATTCTATAAAATATTTCACCCTTATTACTTTCTTTTTCCAAATAATCAATCCCCTTAATAAACTAATTCACAAATAAAACACTGTAGTACAATACTTTGAAGCATAGGTGTCACTTCAAAATAAATGTTTCATACTTTTCCCTCCAAAATGTGTTTAGCATAAAGTTCTATAATCCATAAATCCTTTTAAATAAACTTGTCAAAATCTAAACATAAAATATGTTTCCTAACTTAAATTCATTCATATATGTGAAATGATTTAAAAAATAAATATTACAATGTAAAGTTTGTCCTAACTTATCTATATGTACTTCTAGAAAGAAACGTATTCTTATCTTAATTAACACCAGATGTCCCTCCTAACTATAGTGACTCTGTTGTAAAGAGGTTTAACCCTTTCATCTCTGAAAGTACACAACATATGATTGTAAAAATTACTGCATAAAACATCTCATCTTGATATGAAAAACCTATCTTGTCAGATTAAAATGTATATATAAAACTGCATTATATCCGATGGATAAATTATTTCATCAGTAGTCAAAAGTCAATTGTTTTTTATAAGTTCCTCTTTTATGAAAGGTCTTGGAATTTCTTTGTCTTCTTCTTTTTCTTCTTCCTGTACTCTGTAAAGTTGAAAAAACTTTATTGAACATGAAAAGACAACAATTATGATGAATGAAACTCTTGTGTTAAATCTTCTCCCAGAATAGATATTCTTTAAACTTCATGGGGTTTGTTTTTCATCTGGAAGGTCTAGAAACATTAGATAGCTTTTCTATTCATGACTCATACGTCATTTCCTGTAACAAAAATGCAGTATCGTTATTTTGGCATTGATAATTTTTCATTGGTTAAGATATACCTTTATCTAATTATTCACTTTACAGTAACATTTCTAATTAACTTGCATTGTTCTAGTTTCTTTAAAATGGCCTATACTCTTATGCTAATATACTGAGAATCTTAAATATTACAGGACGCAATTTCTCCTTTTGGTCATGACTTGAATTTGTGTTCTCATGAACTTTAATACCAAATTCAAATCAACCCCGAAAGTTCTGAATTAGACTGTGTCCATTCATTTTCTTTCTTTAATTTTAGAGTCATGCGTGCTGTACTGTAACTTTTAACATCTTCCAATTCAACATTTTCTGTAGAATTTTTGCTGAATAGCATAACCATTCTTAGGGTACCACATAGGACGACCTGCTGATCGAATTTTGATAGCATCAACAAATGCTGGCTCAAAGCCTGTCCCAGTACTTGTTCTAAAAACTCCATTTACAGATTTCTTAGATGCGTTTATACAAACATCAGTTTGTTTAGATTGCTGAAAATGTTCTGTTACCAGATCTACCTGTATAGATTTAGATTGCAAAGTTTTAAAGAATGGGGAATACTTGTCACATAATTTTCCTGAACTCATTTCCTCTAGAAGAAGTTTTAGCGATGGATGAGATGTCTGTAATATAATCTTACGAGATCTCACAATGTTTTCTGTCACTTTGACTGCAAAATAAACACTTAATAATTGCTTAATATGTCCATCAAAAGTCTTTTCCATATTTGTCAAACCTCTGCAGAAGAAGCCTATTATTTTCTGATCACCTTCTTTTAATTGAGATAAAGTCACTGAAATAGAACATCAGTTTGCAATACAAAAGGAATGGAAAAACAACTTTCAACTGTATTCAATGAGGGTGCACTCTGCACATCCCTTTTCAACATTTCAAAGGCATCTGTCTGGGCTTCACCCCATTGGTCAAACACAACATCTTTTTGTCTCAAAAAATCCAATAATGGTTTAACTTTGACATTATATCTCTGTACAAATTCTTTGCAATTATTTATTTCACTCAAAAAATGATGCAATGCCTTGTGAGTTGTTGGAACTGGAATTGCAGAAATGGTTCGAACTTTTTCTTGTAACAATTGTCTCTGTCCATGACTAATTTGCATATGAAGGAATCCTACCTGACTTTTCATCAACTGAACTGTCTCTGTGTTCAGCTTCAGCCCTGCTGTTTGTAACAAAGTAAATAACTCAGACAAAAGAGTAATATGTTCCTCTATACTTTGTGAAGTCAGCAAAAATTTGTCCACATGCTGGAAAATACATTCTGGCCTAGAAAATTTTGATACTACTTTTCCTAAACACTCGTGCACTAAACCGTCACTAATGTCCAATCCTGGGATTACTCTAGTGAATGCATAGGTTTCTTTATCAAAGCTGAAGGCAAGTTTATATTGACAGCTTTTAGCTAATGGTACTGAAAAATGACTATTCAAGACCTCCAGTACTGAAAATACCTTGGCCTTGGCATCCAGGTGTGACATTAAATTTAGATCAGGAACAACGGGTTTGTTATTTGTAATGCATTTATTCAGTGATCTCAAATCAACTGATAAGGAATACGAATCATCAGCATTCTTGATAGGCCAAATACAATTATTTACAACTGATTTTGCTTTCTTTAATATTCCTTGTTGTAAAAACTCTTGTATAATGGCAGAAACTGGACCTATCGATTCTTGTGGTAACTTACATTGAATTTGGGGTTTAGGGTCTCTACCTTCAATATTCACTTCAATATCTTTAAGCAAGCCTGCTTCCATTTTAGTCTGACTCCAAAGATTTTTATGCGATCGAACCAATTGTTCCAATACGAGATTGGTTCCTGTATGAGGCCAATTATAATCTGAAGACATATCAGCAATTGCTGTACTAATACTTCCAACATTACTATACATGGAAGGATCAATGAACACAGATTTGGGCCTGGATGAATCACTCCATATAGTAGAATTACTTAAATCAATAATCCAATCTAGTTTACTAATCACATCCATGCCAAGAATATTCTCTGCACCTGGACAACACCAGACGTCAATGTTACTTTTCAAAAGTCCTGGAATCTCAAAAATCACATTACAAGCCTTTGTTGCAATTACATTTTCTTTTCCACTAAAACCAGTTAAATGACATTTTGGAGCATCAATATTCACTGGTAATTTGTGTTTAGTTAAACTGAGTTCAGCTCCTAAATCTATTAACCATTTAGCTTTCCTACCATTCAGTAGACCTTGTATATATGGTCTTCCACTTTCATCCAATAAAATTGGAGCAACATAATTTAATGTTGGAGGGGTTAAAACTTCATTTAATCCTGATTTTGGCAATGGAAGTAAACCATCTCTGTCAGTGACAGCATTGTTTGTCATATTGATTGAACTGTCATTAACAGTCAATGTACTGATCTGTTTGACTTCTGAGGCATAAGGCGTTTCAATCAACCCATTGCCTGAACACGGATGAATAGATTGCTCAAACGTTTTCTCATTTTCTAATTCCCACATTTTTCTTTGTGAATCTAATTTATATTGTAAACAATGTCTTCTCAAATGGCCAATTTTCCTACAGTAATAGCAAATAGCATTTCCTGTCTGCTCTGAAGCTTTGGTTCTGCCTGTGACGTGTCTCTCACCACGATTGGGTGTGGCCATACACGTGGCAACCCTGTGATCGCCATTTTGCTTTTGTCTGGTCAACTTAATTTGCCTTCTAACTGTATCAATAATCTCTGCAGCTTCTTGTAAACGTTGTTTCTGAGTAGCCAACACAACAGAAGCTGGATCTAAAAAACGAAATTTCCTTATGAAAGCTGAAATCATGGCAACCGACATATTGTCTTGTGCAATTCCAAAAACAATTCTATAAACCTTTTTAAACTTCCTCAGAAAAATAAATGGATCGTCATCTATTGAAACTTGTAAAAAATCAAAGATTTCCGTAGTAGGGTCTCTTTCTCCTGTTTAAAAACTGATTAATTGTTTTAATCTGCCTGACTCATTGCAGTGCATGGTTTGTCCATCAGTTACTGTTTGTGGTTTGAACTGCTGGCTATAATTACATCTCTCCTACATGTAATAATCATCGTTTTTTTGCTAGAAAATTACTCAGAGCCCCCAAACATTATATATATTTTTTTAGCAGAGATCTTAGGGAATAAAATGGCGGTCATTGCAACTTTTTCAAACGCGTTTTTTTTGGAAAAAAAAAGTTTCATGAATTAAAAAAAAAAACAGAACAGTAAAGTTAGCCCAATTTTTTTGTATATTGTGAAAGATAATGTTACGCCGAGTAAATAGATACCCAACATATCACGCTTTAAAATTGCGCCCACTCAGGAAATGGCGCCAAGCTTTGGTACTTAAAAATCTCCATAGGTGATGCGTTAAAATTTTTTACTGGTTACATGTTTAGAGTTACTTTGAGGTCTTGGGCTATAATTATTGCTCTCACTCTAACGCATGCGGCGATACCTCACATGTGTGATTTGAACAACGTTTACATATGCGGGTGCGACTAACGCGTGCGTTCGCTTCTGTGCGCGAGCTCGCGGGGACGGGGCGCTTTAGTTTTTTTTTTTTTTTTTTATTATTTATTTTACCTTTATTTTTTCATTTTTTACACTTTCTCTTTTTTTTTTTTTTGATCACTTTTATTCCTATTACAAGGAATGTAAACATCCCCTGTAATAGGAATCTTGCGTGACAGGTCCTCTTTATGGGGAGATATGGGGTCAATAAGACCTCACACCTCCCCTCTAGGCTGGAAAGACCGAGATCTGAAAAAAAAACGAGCAATCTCGGTCTTTTCCGCCGAGTAAACCATCATTGTTTACATCACGTGACCCGGACGTGACGTCATACGTTGCGCCCGGGCCTCCGAGGTGCATTGAGATGACTGGTGACCATCTGGTCATCAGTCATCACTACACACCGCAACCGCCGGCAATGGATCTGTTCTCCAGGCCGCTGATGGCACGAGCGGCCCGGGAGAGGCACCAGAGGGTGGCGGAAGGGGGGGGCGTCCCCTCCCGCTGCCGATAAGAACGATCAAGCGGCTGAACTGCCACTATGATCATTCTTATGGTGCAGGGAATCGCTGGCGGAAAAAAATGATACCTGAATGATGCTGGTAGGTGCCCGCATCATTCAGATATCCCCACTCAAAGACAAGGACGTCTTTAGACGTTCGGCGGTCGGGAAGTGGTTAAGGATGCATGCACTGTACTGTCACCATTTGAGGAGGCCACAAGGATGGTGCGCTGTGACAATGCATGCATCAGTAACACAGTCCCTGTTGTGCTCCTGCTGGAGCAGACTCTGCGTGACATTATGGACAGGGCACTGGAGGCAGAGCAGCAAGAGGAAGAGGACTTCCTTTCCTCTCAGGGCCCACTTTATCCAGACACAATCATTCCTATGTCACAGAACACATAGGAGGAGAGAGGGGAGGAGGATGAGGAGGAGGATTCTTGCACTTTCGCAGGCTTCGAAGAAGAGGAAGACATGCGTCAATCTGTAAGCGATGGCTTTCCAACCCCAGGACCCTTGGGAGTAGTACGTGGCTGGGAGGAGGAAGTTCCAGATGCTGCCCTGCTCCTGAACCCGAGGAGTCCGCTTCTCAAACCTTGGCAAATTTGAGGCGCATGGGGCAAACTCATGCTTCAAAGCCTGCGAAAGGACCCAAGAATATGTAACATAAAGGAACATGATCATTACTGGTTGGCAACCCTCCTTGACCACCATTATAAGGGGAAGGTCCCAGAACTCATCCTGTCCCCACAGAGAGTGCAGAAAAATGGAAAACATAATTTTGAGTCTTCTGTTGGTCAAGATAGGAGCGCTGGAGAAGGCGTCCACCTAAGTGAGGCATTTCATAAATTGTATTTATTTATTTTTTTAGTCCTCGCCACCTGGGCCTGTCAGCTTCCACGTCCCATCGGCAGCGTCTGAATCACATGGTGGACGATTACCTCTGGGCCAAAACTGAGATGGATCCACTGGCTTATTGGGTCATAAGAATAGCTATGAAGCCCCTGATGCTGATGTCAACGATTGAGTTTTTTTTGGGATGTGGAATCTCTGCTGGACCAGGCTGGCACCCTCTTGCCCTCCTCTCCCTCTACAGTTGTCATTCGGTTACCAAGACCTAATCTTTTTTTGAAATGCTGCCTCCATTCACCATACACCAATATATATATATATATATCATTTTTTTTTTTTAACCTATTCTGACACACTAGCACCGTAGCTCCCACTCCAATTCCCTCCTTCTTCGAGGTTGCCTAGCTTTCAGGGTGTTCAATAATTTCATCTGGAGCAATGTTTTTGGTGTAGGTTTAATGGGCACAATTAACACCAAAGACCATTTTTTTTCTGCGCCTGTTTGACAGGTGAAGATCATTGCAAATTTTTTTTTTTACAGAAAGGCAAATTCTTACCTTCATGAAGAGCATCTCTATAGGGTTATGGTGTGAAGGCACCACTGACACCCAAAGCCCAATTTTTCAGCACCTGCTTACTTCTATCCAAAGTCAAAGTGACACCAGAATTGATCTAATCTTGTTCCCAGTGCACTACATTGTGGCCTCATCATGCACATTGGCTCCCCAGCTGTTGCTGAGCAAAATAAAAGCAGCTTGCAGGGAAAATGTCATTTTTTATTTTGGCTTTATAAATGCAATTATTGCTGCAGCAGATTCTAGACCTGGTACAGATCTGCCACTTTACAGGTAGACTAAGGGGACCCCCCAGGCACTATATTGGAAGGAATTTTTCATTTTTATGCTTTCACTTTAACAATCACTGCTCCTTTGAAAATTACTTTTGTTCAAAAAGTGCCCCCTATAACCCTTGTATGCCCAATTATTTGCATATAAGCCTTCAAAATGAGCACTTTTGGTTTTTGAAGTTCGGGTCCCATTGGCGTTCTTTACATCTGGAGGAAAAAAAGATTTAATCTCCAAATACAGAAAGGTTTCTTCACAGTTAGAGCTGTGAAAATGTGGAATAGACTCCCCCAGAGGTGGTTCTGGCCAGCACAGTTGATTGCTACAAGAAAGGCCTGGATTCTTTAACCACTTCAAGACCAAGCCTGTTTTTTGGGTTCGGTGTTTACGAGTTAAAACCATTTTTTATTTGCTATAAAAGTACTTAGCACCCCCCCAAACATCATTTTTTTTTAACACCCTAGAAAATAAAATGGCGGTCATTGCAAAACTTTCACACCGTATTTGCGCAGCAGTTTTCCAAGCGTGATTTTTTTTTTTCAAATCAGTTTTTTTAGTTAAAAAAAAAAGAAAACAGTAAAGTTAGGCCAATTTTTTTCCATATCGTGAAAGATAATGTTACGCCGAGTAAAATGATACCCAACATGTCGTGCTTCAAAATTGCATCCGCTTGCAGAATGGCATCAAACTTTGCAACTTATTGCTCTCGCTCTAACGATCGCGGCGATACCTCACATGCGTGGTTTGAACACCGTTTCATATGTGGGCGGGACTTGCGTATGCGTTCGCTTCTGTGCGCGAGCTCGCGGGGACGGGGCGTTTTAAAATTTTTTTTTTTTAATTATTTTGCTTTTTACTTTTTATTTTTACACTGTTCTTTTTTTTAAAAAAAAAAATTGATCGCTTTTATTCTTATTACAAGAAATGTAAACATTCCTTGTAATAGAAAAAAGGATGACAGGTCCTCTTAAATATGAGATCTGGGGGTCAAAAAGACCTCCCTCCCCCTCACCTCTCATATTTACACTAAAATGCAAAAGAAAAAAAAAAAGTTTGATAAAAATGACAGCCCAAAAAAATAAAAATAAAATAATGGGCCCTTTTAAAACCGTTGGGTGGACGTGACCTCTGACATCATTTCCGCCCCGCCGTACTCGGACACTGGGGGGGGGGGGAGGATCCGATCATCTCTGCTGGAGGGTCCGGAAAGTGGCGGGGGGGTCGCCTCTCCTGCCGATGATAAAGGTGATCTTGCGGTGAATCCGCCAATAAGACCACTGTTATCTTGTGCAGAATCGCTAGAAGAAAAAAACGGTATCTGAATGGTGCCTGGAGCTGCACCCACCATTCAGAAATCACCACTCAAACCCAAGGACGTCATGCGACGTCCGGTGGCACGGAAGTGGTTAATGTAGAGATTGGATATTCATATTTATAGGTAAATAGACGTGGGCTGATGCCTCTGAATACAATGCCAGTATGGTGGATAGAATCCTACCACCTACCATTAAAGCCAAATTTCTAGATGACGAAGTGCATTTACCATCCGTGAACTCTGCCAAACACCTTCTCTGCATCTATAGAAAGAAGGTGTAGGACTTGGCTCAGCATGGTGCATGACACTGATGGGTGGCATCAGATGCCCTTCTTCCTTTCCTGAAACCCATTTGATCAGGTTTGATCAATGTAGGAATAATATGTAGCCACACCTAGCCAACATTTTACCATAAACCTTTACATTAGACTTCAATAGGGATATGGGACCAAAGTTTGCCGGGGTAGTTGGCACTTTACCAGGCTTAGAGTGTGCCCAATATGTGCCCTCAGCATCTCCATGGGAAACGACTGTGCAGGCAGCTGTATGAAAAAAGATTCACTAGATGGGGTGCCAACAACTGTTTAAAAATGTTATCTTCCTTGGTGAATCCTTCTGGGCCCTGAATTTGCCATTTTTGCCAATATTTTTAACATTTTCAAATCTAGTGAAGGGAAAATTCCACTCTCCAAGCTGTGAGGCAGAAAGAATGGGAAGCGGTCGTTTAGCTGGGAATGATTGGATCTCTGCGTCAGTGTTGAGGTGGGGAAGTGTCGTCTTGCAGTGAAATCACTGATTTCTTGTTTTGTCCTCCTGCACTCTAAAACCTTCCCCATCCCTCTTATTCCCTTCTCTGTCTTTTATATCCCCTTCTGTGTCCCCATCTATTCCTCCTCTATCTCTACACGGTCCCATGATGTACATGCAGCAGGCTGTGTAAGAGGTTAATCAGTCACACATGATAAATGCCCTTCCCCTGAGGATCCGTGCCATTCCTGTACTGTGCCTGCTGCCCCCCCCTCCCCCATTCCAATCCCAGTTCACCAAGGAGTTTGCTAGACTGGAGGCAGTTCTTCTATTGCCCACCTGGGAGGGGATTCCTTTGGAGAGAAGCAGACTGTGAGAGCCGGAGAACGTTGGTGTGGAGACAGCAGCTGACGCTGCCTGTTGGAGAAAACTTTTTTTATATACAGTATATATTATTATTATTCTGCACACACTCTATTTAGGTTGGCCGGGCCCGGTACAACAGCGCCAGTTGTACTGGCTTATCAGCGGCCCTGCCCAGGGGGGGGGCATCCACACAAGACACGTAGGGGGAACCATCTACATAGGACACATAGGGGGACCCATCCATACAGGACACATAGGGGGAACCCATCCACACAGGACACGTGGTGGGGGGCCATCCACACAGGACACGGGGGGGAACCCATCCACACAGGACACGAGGGGGCATCCATCCACACAGGACACATAGGGGGGACCCATCCACACAGGACACATAGGGGGGGGACCCATCCACACAGGGCACGAGGGGGATCCATCCACACAGGACACGAGGGGAGATCCATCCACACAGGACATGAGGGGGGATCCATCCACACAGGACACGTAGTGGGGGATCCATTCACACAGGACATGTGGTGGGGGGCCATCCACACAGGACACATGGTGGGGGCCATCCACACAGGACACGTGGTGGGGGGCCATCCACACAGGACACGTGGTGGGGGAGCCATCCACACAAGACACATGGTGGGGGGCCATCCACACAGGACACATGGGGGGGACCCATCCACACAGGACACGAGGGGGATCCATCCACACAGGACACGTGGGGAGATCCATCCACACAGGACATGAGGGGGGATCCATCCAAGACACACCTACCTAGGGGGGAGTACAGGACACACCTACCTAGAGGGGTGC
>BLSH010281247.1:0-19849 GCA_018402905.1 Glandirana rugosa | reverse complement strand
CCTACCCGTGACACGTACCACACCGTGACACTACTCGTGACACGTACCACACCATGACACTATTCGTGCCACACCATGCACAGTACTCATCACAGTACCACACCATGCACAGTGCTCATCACAGTGCCACACCATGCACAGTGCCCATCCGCGCTCATCACAGTGCCACACCATGCACAGTGATCATCACAGTGGCACACCATGCACAGTGCTCATCACAGTGCCACACCATGCACAGTGCCACACCATGCCAAACCATGCACAGTGCTCATCACAGTGCCACACCATGCACAGTGCTCATCACAGTGCCACACCATGCACAGTGCCCATCCGCGCTCATCACAGTGCCACACCATGCACAGTGCTCATCACAGTGCCACACCATGCACAGTGCTCATCACAGTGCCACACCATGCACAGTGCTCATCACAGTGCCACACCATGCACGGTGCCCATCAGGGCTCATCACAGTTCCATGCAGAAACAACCATGTGGTTCTACACTGTAGACAATCTGCAGCATGTTGCATTGCATTCTATCTTACAGTTTCTAACAGACATAACTTCCAAAGCCTGCCCTCCCCCTCTCTCAGGAGAAGCTCCTGGCCACAACAAGGCTATGAAGACAGGAGGAGATCCGATTCTGTGAAGTGGGGGTGGGGCAGGGCAGGTCTAGGCATGCCTACCTAAGAACGACTGACAACCTTTACAGGAAGTGAAAGACTGCTGAGAAAATTTCAGATAGAGGGAGATAACGTTGTTGGTGAAGAACAGGAAGAAGCTGATTGTCCGGCTTAGATAAGAATTTCTAAGCTAAACATTCGGCTAGCCAGAAAATGAATAACAAAGATGAAGATATTCAACGTTTTCATCATTCATTTTTGACTGGACTTCCACTTGAAAAGCATAATTGACCAAACCAATGCTGATCACTTTGCTGTCACTTAGGGTGAGGCTGAGAGTGTCATTGTCACATATCAGTGACAGAGCAGAGTGAGTGTGACCAGACGTTTATCAGAAGATGGAGAAGGTAGCCGGGGTCTGACACTGCGTCTATAACAAGTAAGAAAGTGTACAGGGGTCAGTAGTATGTAGAGCAGTGTACAGAGGTCAGTAGTATGTAGGGCAGTGTACAGAGGTCAGTAGTATGTAGGGCAGTGTGCAGAGGTCAGTAGTATGTAGGGCAGTGTGCAGAGGTCAGTAGTATGTAGGGCAGTGTGCAGAGGTCAGTAATATGTAGAGCAGTGCACAGAGGTCAGTAGTATGTAGGGCAGTGTACAGAGGTCAGTAGTATGTAGGGCAGTGTACAGAGGCCAGTAGGTTGTAGGGCAGTGTGCAGAGGTCAGTAGTATGTAGGGCAGTGTACAGAGGTCAGTATTATGTAGGGCAGTGTACAGAGGTCAGTAGTATGTAGGGCAGTGTACAGAGGTCAGTAGTATGTAGGGCAGTGTACAGAGGTCAGTAGTATGTAGAGCAGTGTACAGAGGTCAGTAGGATGTAGGGCAGTGTACAGAGGTCAGTAGTATGTAGGGCAGTGTACAGAGGTCAGTGTACAGAGGTCAGTAGTATGAAGGACAGTGTACAGAGGTCAGTAGTATGCAGGTCAGTGTACAGAGGTCAGTAGTATGTAGGGCAGTGTGCAGAGGTCAGTAGTATGTAGGGCAGTGTGCAGAGGTCAGTAGTATGTAGGGCAGTGTACAGAGGTCAGTAGGATGTAGGGCAGTGTACAGAGGTCAGTAGTATGTAGAGCAGTGTACAGAGGTCAGTAGTATGTAGGGCAGTGTACAGAGGTCAGTAGTATGCAGGGCAGTGTACAGAGGTCAGTAGGATGTAGGGCAGTGTACAGAGGTCAATATTATGTAGGGCAGTGTACAGAGGTCAGTAGTATGTAGGGCAGTGTACAGAGGTCAGTAATATGTAGGGCAGTGTACAGAGGTCTTCTTCAGATAATTCCTCCATTGAGGAAAGCGATGGAACCCCGCCCAGCACATTTTAATGCATGGAACCCACATTTTTCCCCAATGTTGCCGATCATCTGGAAGTATTGTCCCCTAATAAAAGAATATTGGAGAAAACACACAATTTGTCTCTCTCTCTCCTCTCTGACTCGTGGGTTCTTCTATTTCAGAAGACTGATATCTTCCTCCTTGAAGTACAAAAAGAAGAAACCCCATTCATTAAACTCCTCCTAATGTTTAATATCAAACAATACAAATCAACAAAACCTCCTCAATAAGAGAATTGTTACTAAAAGTTAAGCAGATTCGTTGCCAATAGATCTTCCCTCATAATGTCAACTACATTCTTTTAAAAATTATACAATTAAATATGGATGTTGTGATGTGTCTAGCATAATTGTAGTACTGGATATCAAGGTGGGGCAATACACAGTGGTGTTGCTATGGGGGTACAGGGGTGCGGCCCACACCCGGGTGACACCCGCCAGAGGGTGGCACCAGGCTCCTTCAGACTGGCACTGGCGCTGCACTTAAAGAGGCGCCGCGGCTCTCCCCTTCCCTTTCAGGATCTCCTCTGCTGCGCGCAATGTGTGGGGAGAGAGAGTGGGAGGAGGAGGAGCAGAGAGACAAGGTGCCTTGGTCTGACCGTCCACACGCCACGGATGCAATCACGTTTGTCCGTGTCGCCACCGGCTGGGCTGCACACCGGATTATAGCCTCCTCCTTGGCTCTGACGTTTCTTGTACACAAGCCAGGAGGAAGAGCTGAGGAGGAGAAAGAGGCACACTGGGCTACAGCACCTGCCCTGAGGTCCATAATAACAGGAGAATTGCAGAGGAGGGGGCATGGTGATGGGGGGGGCATGTAACAAATATGCTGCCAGGGCTGATTTTAGCAGCGGTTAGAGCATAACTGCTAGGGGGTGCTTTGTTTTAGGTCAGAGAGAACTTGTACTAGAAGTAAAAGGAAGGGGGCTGAAGTGTTCTCCTTGGAGTATAAGGCTAGGTTCACACTAGTGGTCCATGTAACTTGGTGTTGAGTTATTCACTTTAAAGCGGAGTTCCACCCTTTCCTTAGGTTTATTAAAAGTCAGCAGCTACAAAAAGTGTAGCTGCTGACTTTTAATAAACCGACACTTACCTGTCTCCCGGTCCAGCGATGGAGCCGCACGGAGCCTCGCTCCTCTCCCCCTCCCCTCCGCGGGGCCGGCATTGCTACTGTGGGCACCCGGCCGCGGCTTCACGGCAGGGCGCACACTGCTCATGCGCAAGCGGCGCTGCGCATTGTGATTGGTCCCGAAGTCTTCTAGGACCTGTCCTGTGTCCCAGAAGACTTCGGGAGGGAGGGGGAAGGAGTCCTGCCACTTCCGATCGCCTAAGGCGACCGGGGCGGAAGTACCCCTAAAAATAGGGTATCCCCACCCCCCCTCCTCCCCAAAAGCTCAGTTTCAGCATCTGGAGCTGGGGAGGAGGACTTAAAGCGGAAGTTTCACTTTTGGGTGGAACTCCACTTTAAGGTCATCACAGAGGACAAGGGGTCACTCTTTATGTCTAGAAGAAACGAGATTTCACCTCTGAATACGGAAAGGTTTCTTCGCAGTAAGAGCTGTGAACATGTGGAATAGACTCCCTCCAGAGTTGTTTCTGGCCAGCTCAGTTCATTGCCTGAAAAAAGGCCTGGATTCTTTCCTAAATCTACAGAATATAACTAGTTACTAACATTTATAGGTAAAGTTGGTCCAGGGAAAATCTATTTGCCTCTCAGGGAATCAGGAAGGATTTTTTTCCCTTGTTGGAGCAAATTGGATCATTGGCTTTGCTGTTTTTTTCCTGCCTTCCTCTGTGTATATAGAATTGTTTATATTTGTTCCCCTTTTATTGGTTGAACCAGATAGACTTGTGTCTTTTTTTTTTTTTTCCAACCAGACTAACTATGTAACTAATGCAGAGCAATTTTGATCCAATTTTCGATGCAATCAGGTAGTTCAGCCACAGTGCATCTTGTTGGTCTTCATAGCCACACTGGAGGCAAATCATGTTGGTGTTCTGAAAAGATTGTTTTCCTGCAGTTCACTGGAGGATTCACACAGCACACAAGACCTATCCGTGTTCTAAATGTCATAAATGTTTTGGATACTCTTCAATATTGATCCATCCTCAGAGGACAACAGGAGAGAAGTAATTTCAGTGTTCTGGAAGTGACAATGGCTTTACAGTAAAGTCCAACCCATGTATATCTAAGAGACATCACAGAAAAAAGACGATATATCTTGTTAGGAAAGTGACCGGTTTTACAATGGAAGGAAAGCTTATCAGATACCAGAAAGCTTACACTAGAGAGAAGCCATATCAGTGTTCCAAATGTGTTCCAAATGTGACAAAAAGTTTGGAGTGATGTCACACCTTATCAAGCCCCAGAGAATTCACACTGGAGAGAAGTTGTATCCATGTTCTGAATGTGACAAAGCTTTTACAGACAAGTCAAACCTTATTATACACCAGAGGATTCACACTGGAGAGAAGCCATATCATTGTTCTGAATGTAATAAAGCTTTTACACTAGAGTCAACCCTTATCCAACACCAGAGGAGTCACACCGGACAGAATCCATATCAGTGTCCAGAATGTAATAAAGCTTTTGCAGTAGCGCTAACCCTTATCAGACACCAGAAGATTCACACTGGAGAAAAGCCCTTTGAGTGTTCTGAATGTGACAAAGCTTTTATAATGAAATCCAAGCTTATCGTGCACCAAATAGTCCACACTGGAGAGAAGCCATATCAATGTTCTGAATGTGACAAAGCTTTCACAATAAAGGGAAACCTCATCAGAAACCAGGTTTTCCATACTGGAGATAAGCCATATCAATGATCTGAATGTGAGAAAGCTTTTTCATTGAAGCCAAACCTTATGAGACACCAGATGGTCCATACTGGGGAGAAGCCATATCAGTGTTCTGAATGTGACAAAGCTTTTAAATCCAAGGCAGAGCTTATTGTACACCAGAGGGTCCACACTGGACCAAAGTCATTTCAATGTTCTGAATGTGACAACGTTTATACAAAGAAAACAAATCCTATTGTACATCAGAGGGTTCACACTAGGGAGAAGCCACATCAATGTTCTGAATGTGATAAAGCTTTCGCAATGAAGCCGCACCTTATCAGGCACCAGATGCATCACTTTAGAAAGAAATAGTATATGTGCTCTGAAGTTTATAAAGCTTACTAGTCGCCAGAGGGTCCACAGTCTTCATCTTCAGCCAAAAAGGGGAAACTCTTAGAGTAGTGGGGTATTAAAGATGCAGTAGCTAATGAGAAAGTAAAAATATATAATGCTACTGTGAAAAAACAAACTTTCTACAATCTGTGAGCAAACCATAATAAAAAGGACGGATGCCTTAGTTTAGCACTTATGTCCATCGGATTTACACTCAGAAGGCTTCTGAATGCATTACATTTTTGGACAAGCACCAATGACTAAACTGTGTTTTCTTCATGATTGTTATCATCTTCCTGCATATGGAGCTTTGACAACATGTGTGAGTAATTTGTTTGCATTGTACATTAATGGACATGTATTCCCTGATGGTTTCTTGTTTGCCAGATCCTGAGCTAATACATTAAGGGTGCATTCACACCCGTGAATGCATTCTGCCTCTGATCAGAAGAACCCCAGCAGCAGCTCCCGGGATTAGCAGCTGGAGGCAGCCCCATTGAAAGCAATGGGAGGCTGCCCACTCCTGAAGCTAATCCCACTTGCAGGCAATCACATGTGAGTGATTGACTCTGGCTACAGGCTAGGGTTCTTGCTTCTAATCAGAGGCAAGGTGCATGTGCAGTTGGGAATGTACCCTAACAAATCTGCCTCGGCAACAGAGACTAGGTAGTGGCCAAGTGGAATCTTAAGCCTCTGCAGCCAAGTTTGAGGGCTCTGGTAAGCCTGCCTGGTCCACGCCTCCCATTGTAAAAAGGTTCCAGCTCCCCTCTGTGACAACAGCACTTCAGAATGGTGTGGGGCACCAGCCAAGGAAGAGTTTCTGTCCAATGAGAAATCCACTTCCTAAACCTGCTTAGGTCCTCCAACAGGGAGTTGCTTACGGTTTGCTGCTGTGTTATGTGTTGTTTAGACAGGGTCACTTGGGTCCAACTGGCCAATTGTTTCTTCTGGTTCTTCTGCATATCTAGGCATTCCATCTGGTAAAGAATGGATGTTCTCTTTGTCTTGTTTCTCTTTGCAGCTATTGCTTAGAATTGGTGGCCCAAAATTCCTTTGTGGAAATCACACAGTGCAGCAGAAATAGATATGAACTTCATGTAGGACAGACTAAATAAAAAGTTTAAAACCTTTCCTCCCCACAGCTGATGAACACTGCATATGGTTTGAAATAAATGGCAGTGAAAAGAAATGTTTTTTCCCCAAAGTGTATGGCCCATTTTGCAAACTGTGCAGTTTTAAGCTTATTTTATTTAGCCCATCCATCTACTTAAAAGAGACTGCGCCACCAATTTAAAACATTGCAGATTAAAGGCGAGAAAATTATTTATTAGTCCTAGATTTAGGGAAACGGGATCTTTAGCCATTATCACTGGGTTATATGCAAATCCCTTCAGGTGATTGGATCCTGGCAAAAAGAGAAAGCCGATGGAGCATCTCCCTATATAACTCCTTCATCTCCATGATAGCCTCAGTTTTTTGCAAGTGTCCTTAGGTAATGGAGGTTTTTTCTCTTTGATTATTTTCTCTACTAAGATGATTCTCTTATCAAGGTTCCTGCTGTACCATTGCTGCTCCTACTGCAGCTTCCAGGTCGGCTAATTCCTTAGTAGAGCCATAGGGAACCATAATTGGACCCCATTGGATATAAGAGCTGGCCTGTAATGTGTCTCCCATGCACCAAATCCTGCGGTAGGCACTCCCCTTGGCCTGTAGAAATGGGGAGTTAGCTGCAGGATGCTCTACAGGGCCAGAGCCATGATCTGCCAGCAGAAGAGTGCTGTCCGTGGGAAAACCAGGATGGGGTATATCCCCCTGCTAAATCTACCAATAAATGTGCTGCCTGCATTCACCTCTACAAGCATAACCAAACAGCTCTCGCACACTGTATGGGCTTCTTTGCCCATATAAATGAACCCTGCAGGGCAGCAGCCCTAAAAAAAAATGTCCATGCACAGGGTGCTTTGTTAGTTCTTAAAGCGGAGGTCCGCCTAAAACAAAAAAAAGGCAGCAGCTACACATACTGTACACATACTGTAGCTGCTGACTTTTAATAATAGGACACTTACCTGTGCTGGAGTCCAGTGATGTCAGCACCCGCCGCCGATCTTCGGATCGGGGGTCAGGTGCAGCCGCGTCCATTGGGGGTAAGGGAACCTGGCAGTTTAGCATTACAGCTTCACGCCGGGCACCTTACTGCTCATGCCCGAGGCTCCACTGCACTCTGCTATTGGCCAGGCGGCCAGTAGCAGAGCGAGGAGGGAGCCGGGCTTCTGACATCAGCGGCTGTCGGCCCGAGCTTCCCGGATGTCCAAAGACAGGTGTCCTCTTTCCCCTCCCCCAAAAGGTGCCAAATGTGACACCTGAGGGGGGGAGAAATCCGACCAGTGGAAGTTCCACTTTTGGGTGCAACTCTGCTTTAAACCCCTAGGAGTGTGCAGGGGTCAGTGATCACCCTTCCTGTGGTAACCGCTGAAAACTGAGCATTTCGAGTTTTTTTAACACTTTCCTGGAATTGACGTGTGCCTGGTGCTACTGCATCTACACAACCTTAATGGCAGTCACTGCATCTGTTCCACCTTGTTTCTTCAGCGTTTACCTGGAACTTGGCTTATATTCCCATATGGTGGCAGCCCTTTGTGCTTTTAGACTTTTAAGGACTATTTATTGACTTTTTGTTATTATATCCACCTGCATCATGCATTCTTATTAGACTGTGGGGTTTTTCTAGCATTTTGGGTTTTGCGCCTAACTCTAACTTTTTTTTTTTTTGCATCTGTTCCACCTGACTCTCATTTGGGTCACCACACTTGCATACCCTGTATCATCTTTTTTTCTGGTTTCACCTTCTGGCTCTCCTTCATTGGCACAGTCTCTCCCCCCTGAGGAAGTCACGTGGTGTGTGATGAAATGTGTAGAGGCGGGACTTGGATGACATCACAATGCTCGATGTGTAACGAGGAAGTACAGTATTCACTGCACTTCTTGGGTTCACAGTAAAATGCAAGTAATAAGTATTTATTTGGAGACAATATTCAAAAGTGTGGCTGGTCACAAGTGCAAGGATAAAGGCTCAGATGAAGTCACCGGCTCATGTTTAGTACTTGGCTGGTAGTTTATCCACTGAGGGCCCTAGTAGCCTTTCCTCTGATGGTTGCCCCCAATCTGATTCCCTACCTTCCTCTGATCATTCTGCAAGCTAGTCTGCCACCCAAGCTTCCTCTTTCCTGTCCAGAGAGGAATTTTCGGGCACAAACATATATTTCATGGTCATAATTTTAGCCGCCCTTGAGGCCATAAATACCAGTGGTCACCCCTGTGCATCTTCAGCCTCCCTTCCTGACTCAGTCATAGACTTTGCCCTTGAGCCAGACATGTTGCCTGAGGATAATGGGGTAGTTGAGGATGATTTATTTCCTTCTGAGGAGGCAAGTTTGAGTGGAAAACAATGTGTTGGACTGGTGCCACTGGGGGCTGCCTGGTGGCAAGTTACTGTGTGGAGGGTATGGGGGAAATTGCTTCCAATGGGTTGTATCTCAATTGTAGGTGGTAGGTAATGCAAGGAGAGAAAGGTGGTAGGTGACAAAATCTGTTGGGGTCTAGGGCTGCTACCTTTCTGATGATAATGGAGGCTTTACCGTGATGAACACTTAGGGGATTTGAGAGGAGTGCCTGATATCCAAAAATAATCTCACTTGATGAATTTTATATTTGTTTACTGAAGATAAAAGTAAACAAGTAGAACCAGCGCGTTTCAGGGGAATTGCCTCCCCCTTCTTCAGGGCTGCATTGGGGAATGGTTAGACTCTGAGACAGGTTGTCTCTGTTCCACGACGCTGGCATACGGCAGAGCCACTGATTGACTATATTTTTAACCCTTTGAGTCTAACCATTCTCCAAGAAATACAGCCCTGAAGAAGTGGACAGGCAGTTCCCCCAAAACGCATTGGTTCTACTTGTTTACTGTCTTCAATAAACGACTTTAAAATTTATCAAGTGAGATTTCTTAATGGACATCAGGCGCTCCTCTCCAATCACCCAAGTGTTCTGAGGAGACAGGATCACAACCCTGTTGCTAAGATTTCATCCAAGCTTAAAGCCTAACTGCAGGTTTTCTGTTATTTTAAATGGTTTGTTTGGTGAAGCTGACCCAAATCAACTACTTCCATTACTAAGAAATGTGGCCACTGCCAGCACTGTATAAACTCTATGTAGCATCACCAGTACAGGGACTTACGGTCAGTACAGTGCTGACAGCAGCCACATTTCTTAGGAAGAGAAATTGTTTATTTGGACCAACTATTTAAAGTAACACAAAACCCAGGAGTTGGGCTTTAAGGATACCATTGCTGACCTGATTGCTGGTGTACACTCCTTTTTAGTGGTAGATCAACCCAGAGTCTGCTTATCCCAAACTATCCAGCATGGGGTCCCTTCAATTGTCTAAACCAACTAAGATATTCCTGTTCACCTCACTGGTGGAGTCCATCTTCTCTGGCAGTGGTTCTCAACCCTGTCCTCCAAGTACCCCAACAGGCCATGTTTGCAGGTTTTCCTTTATCTTGCACAGGTGCTTTAACCGCTTGCCGACCGCCAACCGCAGGTTGACGCCGTCAAAGTGGTTCGATATCGCAAGCTGCCATCATCTGATGGCGGCTGCGAGATCGCGCACTGTGAGCGCGCGCGTGCCGACGGAGGCGCGCCCACGCGCTCACTGTGTTCGGGGAGGGCCAGGGAGCGGGTGCCACGGACTCGATCGCCGCCGGCTACCCGCAATGCCCCCCCCCCCGGAGTGAAAGAACGGAGGTCCGTGTAAGTAAACACAGACCTACGTTCTGTGAGGGGGGGAGGGCTGTGATCACAGCCTTCCTCTACATGGAAGCTGTGATCGCTTCCCTTCCCTGCTAGGGCAGTCCCCCCACAGTAAGAACACGCCCAGGGAACATAGTTAACCCTTAGAGCGCCCCCTGCAGGTTAACCCCTTCACTGCCAATGGCATTTACACAGTAATCAGTGCATTTTTATAGCACTGATCGCTGTATAAATGACAATGGTCCCAAAAAAGTGTCAAAAATGTCTGACATGTCCGCCCCAATATCGCAGTACCGCTAAAAATCGCAGATCGCCGCCATTACTAGTAAAAAAAATAATAAAAACCCCAAAAATGAATTCTCATCATCCGTAAATGCGGCCACTTTTGCGCAAACCAATCAATAAACGCCAATTGCGTTTTTTTTTATCACAAATATGGGGAAGAATATAAATCGTCCAAACCGATGAAAAAAAATGTTTTTTTGTATTTTTTTTTTTTTTGGATTTGTATTTTAGCAAAAAGAAAGAAATTTGTTTTTTTTTTGCAAAATGGTCGCTCTTCTTTTGTTTATAGCGGCGATCAGAAATGACGCAGCGATGATCAAATACCACCAAAAGAAAGCTCTGTTTGTGGAAAAAAAAGGACGCAAATTTAATTTGGGTACAACGTCGCATGACCGTGCAATTGTCAGTTAAAGCGATGCAGTGCCGAATCGCAAAAAGTGCTCTGGTTCTAAAGTGTGAAATCCTTCCGGGGCTGAAGGGGTTAAATCTGAGCCATTGGCTTGGTATTTTGGACAGCTATTTTATCCAAGAGAAATTCCCAAACCATGGCCTGTTGGGGGTACTCGAGGACAGGGTTGAGAACCACTGCTCTATAGGGACCGACCTCATCCGGAAAACAGGTTTACTCCTCGAAAATGCTTCACTTTGCAATATCTTATTCAGGAAACGCTCCTCCTTACAGTTCCTGTTGTAGATTCTCCTATTTTTTGTCCCAACAAAACCTTCATGGCCTAACCTTCACTGTATGGATGGACTAAATGCAAGCCAGAGATCTTGGTTCCATCCCAATGGATGCCTCATTCCATGGCCAGTTGGACCTTTCACCTACCGCCTTATGTTACAGCATGAACAGCTTGGCAGACACTTCATCAGATCTCCAGGAGGAGTCTCCCCTCCATCCATGTACACAGGGCATGTTGGCTTAACCACTTCAGTGTCATCATGTGTTACCCCCTTCATTACCAGGTCCGTTCTCCGCAATTTGATATTCTGATAATTATGCAGCACTCGATTTTTATATAATTTTTTTTTTTTTTAAACTTCAGCTTTATTTTGTTTTTCAAAAGAAAAGAACATGACAAATAATATGATGAATATTACAGATTTCTAAGGGGTAGCATATACATTGAAGTACATTGTGTTCAGTAGTATTACATGAGGCGTAATTATGTTGTAGCGAAGGTGTCACCACATGGTGGCGTTGAGAAGAGGAGGTAGGGGAGGGCGGAGCATCTAACCCTAAACCAATGGGAAGTGCCCCGTACTCACCCCACCGGGGAGTAGGAGATACAGGTAAAGGCAGGAAAGACAGGAGAGCAGATGGAGTCTTTTTAACAATAAGGACATAACAACAGTACACATATGCTCTTAGATGTTGCTGGCTAAAATGGTAGTGTGCACTTAGGGTGGTGTAACCACAAAGACCATCTTTTCTGAAAAAGCGGGACTAGGAGGTGAGCCTTGGCATACATATACTCCATTAAGCATTGGCTATTTAGAGACAGGATGACCGCATTGATGGCAGGGGGGTCTGGAGCTTTCCAGACTCTGGCTATGGACAGTCTGATGGCAATAACTATATGTGTTAGAATAGCGTGAGAGTTGGAGGGCCAGGTGTCGTAGTCCAGTCCGAATAGTATTAGTTGTGGAGAGAGGAGTGCAGGTGTGCCGGTCAAGTCCGAGATGAGTTTAGTTACCGCAAGCCACAGGTGCGTTAGTTTGGGACAGGACCACCATATGTGGATGATGGTGCCTTTGTGACCACAGAGCCTCCAGCAATTGGTTGTGGAGGCGGGGTAGATGTTAGTGAGCTTTGCTGGAGTAAGATGCCAGCTATGGAAGAGCTTTTGCACTCCTTCCCAATGGGAGATGCATTTGGAGAATTGTATCGGTGCTCGAAGTGTGCGTAGCCATTGCTGGGAAGTGTAGGAGCAGTGTAGTAGATTCTCCCATTTAAGGATGGTGTCTGATTTACCTTCTTTGGTGATGCTGGCGAGCAGGTTGTAGAAGTAGGATATGCCCTTCCTTATTGTAGTTTTGCAGTTGTAGAAGCGTAAGACCTGACCAAGAATTGGGCTGCTGGAACGAGGTATTTTCGTAAGGAGAGAGCGAACTCTGAGGTATTTAAAGAAGTCTTTAGTGGGGATTTGATATTTGAGCCTCAGTTGTTGAAAGGAGAGAAGTACAGATTGCTCGTATAGCTGGGCTATGGAGAAGATTCCTGCTTGCGACCAGTTCGTCAGGGAGATATCTGGTATTATAACTTGCAGAGATTGCAGGGGAAGGGCGTTGAGGACTGCTTGAGGTAGCCCATCCGAGGCCTGCAGAAGAGAAAGCCAGGTCCTAGTCGTGGCATTGATAGTGTATAAAAAGTTGTGCTGTTTTTGGTGACGGAGCAATAGTGATAGGCGTATTTGCTGTGGGTCTGTAGCTAAGGCGGCCTTCTCAATTTGCAGCCAGGGGAATGGAGTGGTTGGTGACCACCAGCTTTTGGCTTGCTCAAGTACCGTTGCCCTATAATAAGCAGTGATGTTAGGTGTGCCCATTCCTCCTAGGGCAGTAGGGGTGCAGAGTGTGGATCTTTTGAGTCTCGGACGTTTGTTGTGCCAGATGAATGTCGATACAATAGCTTGTAGTTTGTCGAGGTGGGAGAGCAAAAATGGTATAGGCAGAGTCCGGAAAGTATAGAGTATGTGTGGCAGTAGGTACATTTTTGAAAGGGCTATGCGGCCCGCCCAGGAGGCTTGTATGTTCTTTAGGCCATGAATTGTTCTATGAAGCTTGTCCAGCAGTTGAGCGAAGTTATGAGTAAGCAGTTGTGAGGATGGTAGGGACAGAGAGATGCCAAGGTAAGGGAGGGTAGAGTTCGGAGCCCAGGAGAACGAGGTGCTTTTGGTAATGTTTAATTTAGCTGCATTGTCTAGATTGGCACCCAGCATAGCAGATTTAGAATAGTTAATCTTGTACAAGGAGGCCTTGCTAAAGAGGTCCAGAGTTTGGAGTAGAGGAGGGAGCGAAAGCTGAGGCTCAATGATGGAGATGTTTACATCATCCGCATAAAGGCCAATTTTGTGTTCATGCGCGTCGATATTTATGCTGCGGATGGAGCTATTGGAGCGTATGGTTACTGCCAGGGGTTCCATAATAAGGGCAAAAATTAAGGGAGACAGGGGGCAGCCCTGCCTAGTGCCATTGGATATCTTAAAGGAGTCTGAAAAAATCCCAGAGTTAACCACTCTGGCATTTGGGGCTGAGTATAGAGCCATAATGGCTCCAAGGAAGGTGCCTGAAATACCAAATTTTATAAGGACAGCCTTCAAAAAGTTCCAATCCACTCTGTCGAACGCCTTCTCCGCATCCAAAGAGATGAAAAGAGAAGGCGTCCGACTACGTTCTACCCACTGGAGCAGGTTAATATACCTCCGTGTTCCGTCTGAGGTCTGTCTACCATTTATAAACCCAACTTGGTCAGGGTGTACAAGCTGAGCAATCACAGGGGACAAACGGGATGCTAGTAATTTGGCATAGAGTTTCGTATCCGCGTTGAGCAGAGATATCGGTCTATAACTGGCCGGATCCTCTGGTGGTTTACCTGGTTTTGGAATAGTGGTTATTGTTGCAGCTAGGGCTTCTGCTGGCATTGCACCGGTAAGTAACGTGTGATTAAAAGTTTGGAGCAGGGAAGGGTTGAGCAAGTGTTCAAATTGTTTATAGTACTCGTTACTAAAGCCATCGGGCCCCGGTGCTTTGTGAAGTGGGAGTGAATTTATCGCTCTTTTAAGTTCAAATTCAGTAAAGGGAGTTGACATAGTTTGTAATTGCTCCTGGGAGAGTGCTGGTAAGTTTAGTTTATCAAGAAAGCATGAGATAATATGTGCTGATGGGGCGAGCGTAGAATCAGACTAAATCGGTCTGCTATATCTTTAGGATTGGATAGGCGAGACTTATCCTGGGCAAGGAGGTAAGGTATCCTTGCTTGGACTATGTGTTTTTTTAGCTGTTTTGCGAGGCAGACCCCCGGTTTGTTATGGTGGGCGTAGAAGTTTAGCCTTTTCAGGGCTAGATCAAAGTTGGAGTGAAGGTGGTCACTAAGTGCGACCCGCAAGTTTTGCAGCTCGCTCCGTAGTGTTAAGCTTGGATTTATTTTGTGTGCCTTCTCAAGGGCAGCAATTTGGGCCAGAAGTTTGGTGGTGGTGGCGTTCCGGATCTTTTTCTCCTGGGCTCCCAACCTCATAAGAAGACCTCTGATAACTGCCTTATGGGCGTTCCAGCAAGTGAAGGGACATGTCACAGAGTTAACATTATAATGAAAAAATTCTGTAATGGCGGATTCAACCTGCTTCTGGTAGTGTGGGTTGGTCAATAGAGATGTATTAAGTTTCCATCGTTTACCTACTGTCCTATGGTCAACAGGGAATAGTTTGATTGAGATCGGGGCATGGTCTGACCAAGTAATGTTACCAATTTTTGCTTCTTGGATGGCTTGAAGCGTCAGTTTGTCTACCAGAAACAAGTTGATCCTCGAATATGCATTGTGAGTATGCGAGTAGAAGGTGAAATCCCTTTCGGTATTGTGGAGGCATCTCCAAGCATCATAGAGATTCGCTGATGAGAGAAAGTGGGACAATGCGGTGGACCCTTTCCGAGAAGGGTTGGAAGAGTCTAATGTTGTGTCGACAATTTGGTTAAAGTCCCCACATATTATGAGGGGGTGTTGTCTAAAGGGAGTTAGTTTTCCTGCAATCAATTCATAGAACTGTGCTTGACCGACATTCGGTGTGTAGATGTTTACTAGGGTCATTAGCTGATCGTTGAATGATGCATGAAGGATTATGTATCTGCCAAGGGGGTCAACCTCTGAGTGTAGTAGTTTAAAAGTTATTGTGGAGCGTATGGCTATTAGCACTCCAGCTTTTTTCTTAGGTGCGTTGGATGTGAAACATTGTGGGAATTGTTTGTGGGTACAATTAGGCGGCTTTGAGGCCATGAAGTGTGTTTCTTGTGCACATATAATATCGGCCTTATGTGTTAGGGCTTCTTTCCAAAGAAGCTGTCTTTTAAAGGGCGAATTAAGGCCTTTAGCATTCAGGGAGAGAATGGCGATAGCCATGGCGGAAGTATTGCGGGCGATAGAGAATTATAAGAGAGAACTAGGAAAGAGGACACCTTCTACATTGCAGACTGAGTGCGTTGGGTATGAAGACAAGTATGGACCTGTCAGGAGTATAGCTTCAGCGTTGATAATTGTCACGTCCCTATGAGCTTGTCTGGGAAGCCCCACTTGTAGGGGATGTTATGCTCGTGCAAGGTCATTGTGACCTGATTAAATTCCCTTCGGCTTCGGGCTGTTGCTGCTGATATGTCCGTGTAGAGCAAGACATTGGTGAAGGGTTCAGGCAGAGCTTTGTTTATGTGGGCTGCGGACATGAGCTTCTCTTTCACCTGGTAAAAATGGATGCGTGCGAGGACATCTCGAGGAACCGTTTCCGGCAAATAGTTTGGTTTGGGGATCCTGTGTGCTCTGTCTATGGTGAGATCTGAAGGTGTTAGCTGCGGTATAAGCTTAAGGAACAATTGCTGGAGGAATGCTGAAAGATCCGCAGGTTTGACGGATTCCGGTATGCCCCTGAACTTTATGTTGTTTCTTCTGGAACGATCTTCCAGGTCAGCTACTTTAGCTTGTAGGTAGTGGATGTCGTTCGCTTGTTGAGAAAATGCATCCGAGGCCTCTACCAGTTTAGCAGCTTGATCAGTGGCTTGTCATTCGAGTGCATCAGTGCGGTCTTCCACTTGTTCGACTCTAGATTGTAGCACTGTCAAGGATGAGCGGAGTTCGTTGCGCAGGTAGTTTTTGCAATGATAAGAGCATCATTTTTAAGGTGTGTTCCGATGCTGGTTGATCTCTTGCGGGGAGGTCTCCAGGGAGTCATGGGATCCTGGTTGGTCATGTCTGTCATCCCAGTGTTGTTTCTTGTAGAGGGGAACTTTGGAGGGCGAGGGTGCAGGAGACTGGGCTGCCCTTTTGCTTCTATCAGAGGAGGATGGTGAGGAAGGTTGAGCATAGTGATCTATGCTGTCCATCTCTTCTGAGGGGTTAAATGTTGTTTGTTGTGCAGTGGCCGACGGTGCATGAACGCTAGGTGGCACTGAGTTTAAACCTTTGGAGGACTGCATTGTGGATTCTGTGGAGAAGAAGTCAGTGATGGTTTTGTTAACGACCTGTTTCCGAGAGCAGGGTTTTGAAATGCCACTATGCAAGGGCGGTCTGAAATGTTGCTCCCTGGGGGAGGGGGAGGGAAGCTGAGTGTGCAGATCAGGAGGGCCTTGTTCAGGGGCCTTGACCATGGCGGGACTTTCAAATTGCCTCTAAGGTGCTAGTCCGGAGAAAGGGTATCGGTGCTTCACAGGCTAAGTTGTGAGTTACAGGTGGAGGGCCCAACCGGAAAATTGCATCTGGTTATTCATTTGGAGAGCGATATTTCAGTGGAGTTTTCGTCTGCTTTACTCCTAGGCAGTAATATGGTGGTCCTTCTGTCACAGTGTGCTTCCCACAGCTTGGAGAGGGGTACAGCAGGGTATTCCTTTTCAGAGGCAGTTGGGTCTGGATCTGGGTCCCAGCTTTGGGGATCCCAACTGAAGTGATTCAGGAAGAGCTACTTGAGTGGTCTAATGTAAGCTGTGGAGCAGTCAGGTGAAACCCACGGCTGGTTCTGAAGCGGTAGCAGAGCTTCTGTGGGGAATTAAGCCCCTCTGAAATAATAGCAGGTCCTCTGGTATACTAGGGTGTACCAAGATGGCGGACGGCCCTACTTGGACCGTGAGGCTTGTGCGGCGAGGGTACACCTGAGGAGTGTGCTGCTATGTGTGAGGCAGTGGGCACACAGTTAGATCCTTTCTGTAAGAAGATTCCCTACAAGGTGGCTGTGGGAGCCAGCCGCAGTGCGGAGAGGATACTTAGGCCGCAAGATGGCGGCTCCTGCTTCTGTGAGGTGAGGCGATGTCTGGGCTCAGACCTCTGCAGCTTCGGCGGGTGTGGGGACTAGGCAGTGCTGCCGATGCCGAATACTATCCGGGTGCCGCACAGTGGATGCGGGAGGCTTCCTTGAGTTCCAAAAGGGCCGAGGGCTCTGGGAGGGGTCCCGGTATGTGGCGGCTCTTCGGCGGCTGGTGCAGTCAGTATGATGGGTAGCTGTACGCCCACGGTGTGGACTGCTACTCCGAGGGGCAGTGATCACGGCAATCAGGTCCCCTCCGTGGGGACACAACATACAAGGTACGAGGCGCGGGTACTTAGGCCGCAAGATGGCAGCTCCTGCTCCTGCAGTGTCTGGTGTCTTCAGTATGGCGGGCGGCTGCTGATCCGTGTCTCCGGTTAACTGCAGCTTTGAGCCTCCAGTGATATTGGGGACTGTGGTTAGACCCCACCGGGACGTTTAGAGGGGGTTTTCCTGCGTTGGAATCTGCTTAGGATAGCTGAGGAGTCTTAGGCTGAGGAGAGGGAAAGGATCACACGTCCATCTTGGTCAGCAGCTGGCCACGCCCCCGATTTTTATATAATTTTATAGAAATAGATAGGGCTTTCCTTTGCTGGTATTTAATCATCATTGGATTTTTATGTTTTTCTGTATACAGGAAAATTGACTGAAATTATTCAAAACGGATTTTCCTGACATACTGTGTGTGTAATGAAATAATCTTTCTTAATGTGTGCTAAAGTGTATTCTTCTACATCTCTATAATAAAAAAGATCCAAATCCATGTCTGCTATTCATTCTATGTGAAAGCTATGCAGTCTGCAAACTATGGGATATAATGTGAGATGTATCGGTCCTGAGGTTAGAACTGCCCACATCATTTCCTTGAGGCCCTTAAATGACCCCATTTTGAAAAGGAGGAACGCCAAGGTACATGGTGAATTTTTTTTTAAAGATTTTCATTTTTTAGGAAAATTTATTCTCTCTTTTTTACGTACAGTTGTCTTATTTTTTTTCTAGATATTTCTCACACAAAGCTTTGGAAAACTTAGAATTACACCCAGTGACAATGAAAGGCGAGGTGGTTGAGGGGCGTTATGTTTACTTCTCATGCTTTCTTATTTGGGAAACTAAGGTGGAATTTGGTCCAGGTTTTCCGGGTCACCCTGGCAGTGTGGCATCAGAACCGAGTTTTTTGTTCCCCACTTGTGAGCAGCAGCAGGAGAGATAAATAAGGGAAGGACTGGAACAAGAGGTAGCCCTGGCCTGGGGCTCAGGAAGCTATCGGAGATCGATCTACATGTGGAAGACTCTCTGCAAGCCCTGGTTCACATTGGTGCGATTTGATATGTCAACCCACATGCCAAATCGGCAGCAATTGCTGGCAATGGCACCGTCCTAATCGGGGCGACGCTACATTTGCGGCGCCACACCGATTCCCAAAAGTTGTTTCTGTATTACTTTTGGTGATTTCAGGTGTGATTTCCATAGACATCTGTGCAGCAACCCCCATAGACGTCTCTGAAATCGCACCTGTAGTCAGGACTGAAATGCGGGAATGAAATGGAGTTCAGCTGAACTCCCACCATTTCATTCTCGCATGTGAATGGGAATCTAGGCTCAGGGCCCCTTCACACCACGTGCAGTGCTTTTTTTTTTCCTGCATCAAAAACGCATGGAAAGTAGGTTATATGGTTTCCAATGACATAGATCACACCAGTGCAGTGCGTTTTAGTTAAAGAAAAAAAAAGTACAACATGCTGCATTTTTCCTACATGGAACTGTACTGGAATGCTGTAAAATGCATCAGACCCCAGTGCAGTGGAAAAAAGCATCTGTATGTAGCGCCCCTTACCTTTAGGTGCTTTAAAAAGGATTTTTGTCAGAGTCGGCAACATTTAGGCAGGCCCAGCCATTGCTAGGCCTGTTTGGTTTCTGGGCTGGGGAGTGGCTGTGACCGTGGGTAGTGACATCTCTTCTGGGCCCCTCCTGCTGGTTTCCAGAATGTTCTGGAAAAGGGGAGTGGGCCAGAGAGGTGGAGCTACCCAGGCCTTTGGAAAGCCCTGACCAATCCCCAATCTGGACTGGCAGGGGGCAGGCCTTCTCAAATAGTCTGGATCAGCCCAGGATGGGAGGAGAGTTTGGGTGGAAGTTGGAGCATGGAGACAAGGTACTGAGGCTGTCGTGGGCCTTGGGGGAGCCCCCAGTCTGGGGGGGGTGACCTTGGCCTGGAGAGCTCGGGTGCAGCCTGAAGGAGAGAGATTCTGGGGGAGAGGACATGAGGGAGCGGGAGGATAGCGGAGAGAGTGTTCTTCAGAGAGGTCTCCAGGAGGAGTCCACTGGTTGTCGGTGAGTGACACAGCCCAGGGAAGTGGAGATGCACAAGGCAGATTGGGAGGAAGACAGTCTGGAAGAGGTGCAGGAAGAGGCTGGGACCTGGTGTCATGGGCAGTGTGCAGATGGGCTGGGAGTTGTAGTCCATCATGGCTAACTAGCACCAACTGTATAGGGAATTTTATGATCATGCTGTATCACTATATGTGTTTCTGTATATATGGATTTCTGTTTGTATTAATTAAGTATTTTGTTCTCTCTGACAAGTAGCT
>BLSH010281222.1:45936-58472 GCA_018402905.1 Glandirana rugosa | reverse complement strand
CCCGAACGATTTTTGAAATGTCCGGGTCCGGGTCCGTGCCACGGACACCCTAAAGTTCGGTACGGACCCGAACGTTACAGTCCGGGTTCGCTCAACACTAATGATGAGTGCTCCCTTTTCTCATCTCAGGGACACTTGAGATTGAAAGGAACATGAGAAGCCTCTTTTACCATCTAGTTTCCATCACAGTATGTGACATAGTTGTTTTCATCAAACCAAGAATGCAACATGATTTCATAATATATCTAAATGCTCACAGCTACACATTTTACCAATGTGCATTGTGCTTCAAGGTTAAATATGTAAATATCATACAAAATTAACATTATGAGATACGGTGCAGGTGTTAGGATGGAGCCTGTGAATAATGAGGATGTTTCGTATATCACTCATCCAGGTGAAAAGGTGAACTCTGATGTTCAAAAAAAACCTGCATGAATCTTGACATAACACATTCATACTGTTCATATGCATCTTCTAGCTAGGTGATGGCCCATTCAACATGCAACAAAAAGCTATTTTGACAAGTTAGTGACAGTTAAAGATTAGAAAAAAAATCTTCATTGTGCTCTTTTCTATACTTATTTCTTTCTATATAATGTTCCTTATTTTTCTGTTTCGACTTGAGACAGGCAATTTGCCAGGACCGAGCTCCTCTAGCAGATGTCACCCTTTGCCCTTTTGCTCTTTCTGTAGATTCTCGGCTGGAGGAAAAGTTAGTTAGCATTCAGTATTCAATAATAATAAGTGATTCCATTTTTACAAAGGTAGTGAAAAAAATCAAAGCAATTTTTATTTTAGAAATGGTATATCCTAATTCTTTTTCTTGAAGGAAACAAAAGGTCAGTACAAATGCACATCTTGCACTTTAATACAAAACCTGCAAATAATAAATAAATAAATAGTTCTTCAGTGCTGTGCTTCTATTTTTATTTTCTAGTAAAAGCCAGAGAAAATCAGGATTATGGTGGCTGCCATTTATGTGCTTTTCTAACATATTAACATTGGTAGATTTATAGGTATTAATCCTAGAGATCATAAACTTGGTAGTAGATATTAGAAGTCTATTGTTCAGCATATACTGAACAGCTACATTCTTTATAAGGCAAACTGTTACTCAGCAAGATAAATAGTTGTCAGGATATGGAAATAGCTTTATTTTTTGAGTTTAAAGTTTAATTTCACCTTTACAGAAAATCTGTAAGGTGACCTTACACTGGACCCCCTCCCTATCCCACCCGGTCTCCCTGTACCAGATTTCCGTAATCCTCCGCTGTCAGACACCGAAAAACTGCTTCACTGCGGACCAGGGATTTAAAGCCCCTACAGCTTAATCTCATGTCTGTATTGCTTAGCCACTATGGATTACAGGGTTTCTAATTGGTCAGCACCATCACATGGATGGCATTGACTAAGCAGAAGCCATCTAGCCTGTACTGTCAGCACTGTACAGTTTTTTTTGGTGTCTGCAAGCAGAGGATGGGGGCAATCTGGTACAGTGGGACCAGGTGGGGTGGGGAGGGGGGTCTAGTGTAAGGTCATCTTACAGATTTTCTGTAAAGGTGAACTTACACTTTAAGAATGAGTCCATGTGATGTTAACCAGCAGTCAGGGGCAAACAAAGTGTTTTCTTTCACAATTCCCTCTTTTTAGATATCCACATCTGCCTGGCGGCTGTCAGACAACCACACAGCTGTGATTGACTAGCCAGTCTGGTACACTCTGGGGCACGTCATTGCTACTCTCCAGCTGCAAAGTTCCTTTCGTCACAGTGGATGTGCAAGTCTGAGAGAAGCTCTAGGAAGCTCGGCCCACGCATGTGCAATTTGGAATACAGACAACCTATTTATTTTTATCACATTTCTGTATATGTGTCTGCACATGCATGTCTTACTTTTTTCTGCACCCTTGCAGACACACATGCAATGTGAGCAAGGAGTCTCATAACTGTTTTCTGCAACATTCTTCTATTGATAACTCCTGGATTATTGGAATTAGTCACTATAGTCTCTTATTTGCCCCCATAGAGGACTATGTAAAAGAGAACACCATGGGGTTTACTTACTAAAGCTGGAAAGTGCAAAATCAGGCTCACTCCTGCAAAGAAACCAATCAGCCTCTGACCTGTTTGTTCAATTAAGCGTTGGCAATAAAACCTGGAAGCAGATTGGGTTTGATGCTGAAGTGAGCCTGATTTTGCATTCTCCATCTTAGTAAATAAACCTCATATCTTTTCATTCTGCTTTAAAGATGCATATATCACTTTTTTAACTCTGAAACATGCAAAAGACATCAATTTAAACCTCCATGCAAGAATCATAGTGATTACTAACTAGAGAAAAGGAAGCTAATTTCAGGTATACATACAGTAGTTGCCTTTTTCAAATATTAGACATCAACTCATATCTGTTTATCATTGAGCTCTGGATTATGAAATTATTAGTATATTATTAAATTACCGATTTCTACCTTAAGATTGTATTGCTCTGTTTTTTGTTTTTCAAATACTTATGGTTGAGCTATTTATTATATTACTAGTTACACCAGGTTTGTCCACCCCATATATAATTTTTGGAATATACATTTTTTCAACACAGAGAACTTTGGTTGATTGGAAATTTTAGCACAGTATAAAACCCAAAGATAAAAATGTAATATATTGCGGCTTACCAATCCTTAGATGTGGTGGCTGCATTCGTTTTTTTTTCTTGTTCAAATTTTCTATTGAGATAAGCAGATTACAGAACAATACAAGCACAAATATTTAGATATTGAAGTGCAGGGTATAAAATATCAACTTTCAACATGAGGTATAAAACCTCAGGAGATAAAGTGACCTTCAAACACGGTGAGAGCTCAGGCACATGTATTGTGTGCCTCGAGTGGGCAGGCCGCAGGCTCAGAAGGTCACCGTGGAATGTTAGGTAGGTTGAACATATAAAGAAACATCAGGTAAACATGTCTATATATATATATATATATATATATATATATATATATATATATATCTAAAACAGATGAGTAAAATATTTCACTTTGATATAGTAGGAGTACAAACCGAATTGCTGTAGAGAGAGGAACACAGTCGACAGATTCCAGTGCGACCCAAATGGGGTTTCTTTAGTGGTGTGGTATTTAGGGAGTTGTGCCAACTGTTCAGCCTAGTAGTATTTTGTGAAGTTGGGAATGTCAAGCCCACCTCTAATGCGAGGAGTGAAGAGAGTAGCTTTAGGCAGACGTGGTTTGAATTTGAACCAAACGAACTGTAAAGTTCGGGTCCATACCGAACTTTGGGGTGTCCGTGGGGACATTTGAAAAAAAGTTTGGGTTCGGGTTCGGGTATTTGATCCCACCTGTTGAATAGCTGCAGGGCAGCCAATCAACAAGCTTTCACTGGTTTGCCCTTAGAAGCCATCACAGCCATGCCTACTAATGGCATGGCTGTGGTTGGCCAGTGCATCATGTGACCCAGCCTCTGTATAAGCTGGAGTCACGTAGTGCTGCATGTCACATGCTCTCAGGCTAGTGTAGGGAGAGGATGTTGCCGGAGCTGTGAGGGACAGATTGCAGATATAATAACATCTCATCCTGCATTACAGAACAATCTAATTCTGGACTAGGTAGAGATTACTACTACTGCTTTGAGGGACAGATTGCAGATCTCATCCTGCATTACAGAAGATCTGATTCTGGACTAGGTAGAGTCTACTGCTTTGAGGGACAGATTATTGTTCTAAAATCATCTCCTAGTTCTATAGGGTCAGGTTCCTGCCTTTGCTGTAAGGGACAGATTATTGTTCTAAACACATCGCCTACTCCTATAGGGTCAGGTTTCTACTGTTGCTGTTAGGGACAGATTATTGTTCTAAAATCATCGCCTACTCCTATAGGGTCAGGTTCCTGCTGTTGCTGTAAGGGACAGATTATTGTTCTAAAATCATCGCCTACTCCTATAGGGTCAGGTTCCTGCTGTTGCTGTAATGGACAGATTATTGTTCTAAAATCATCACCTACTCCTATAGGGTCAGGTTCCTGCTGTTGCTGTAAGGGACAGATTATTGTTCTAAAATCATCTCCTACTTCTATAGGGTCAGGGTTAAGTTATTTTCCCTATCCCCATTTTTTTTGTAGGGCACTTGTCCTACTCTTACCCCCATTTTACTTCCTTTTGCAGGCCTCTAGCACTTGCCAGGACTTTTTTACAGCCATTTTTGTGCCAAAAAGTTTGGGTCCCCATTGACTTCAATGGGGTTCGGGGTCCAGGGTCAAGTTCGGGTGAAGTTCGGTACCGAACACAAACTTTTTCGCGAAGTTCGGCCGAACCCGAACATCCAGGTGTCCGCTCAACTCTAGAGTTGAGGCCTTGTACATTTAGAGTAAGCACATTCAAAATTGCCATAATAGGATGGGGAGGAGATTGGTGGGTGATGGGACTAGCTTACTAGGGCTGGGGGTACCTCTCTAGGGATAGTGGGTGGGGGAAAACAGTGAGCAGCCTCTGAGACTGTATCAGCCAGTAAAGAGTAAGTTGTATACAGTTGTGCTCATAAGTTTACATACTCTGGCAGAATTTATGATCTCTTGGCCATTTTTTAGAGAATATGAATGATAAAAAAACATTTCTTTTTCACTCATGGTTATTGTTTGGCTGAATCCATTTATTATCAATCAGCTGTGATTACTCTTTTTAAATCAAAATGACAACAGCAACTACCCAAATGACCCTGATCAAAAGTTTACATAACCTGGTGATTTTGGCCTGATAACATGCACACAAGTTGACACCAAGATCACCTGTGATCTGTTTGCTTGTAATTAGTGTGTGTGTGTGTGTGTGTGTATAAAAGGTCAATGAGTTTCTAGACTCCTGACAGACCCTTGCATCTTTCATCCAGTTCTGCACTGAAGTTTCTGGATTCTGAGTCATGGGGAAAGCAATATAATTGTCGAAGGATCTGCGGGAAAAGGTAATTGAACTGTATAATACAGGAAAGGGATATAAAAAAATATCCAAGGAATTGAGAATGCCAATCAGCAGTGTTCAAACTCTAATCAAGAAGTGTAAAATTAGGGGTTCTGTTGAAACCAAACCACGGTCAGGTAGACCAACTAAAATTTCGGCCACAACTGCCAGGAAAATTGTTCGGGATGCAAAGAAAAACCCAAAAATACTTCAGGTGAAATACAGGACATGTGTTGTGGCTGTTTCAAGATGCACAATAAGGAGGCACTTGAAGAAAGATGGGCTGAATGGTCGAGTCGCCAGAAGAAAGCCATTACTACGCAAATGCCCCAAAGTATCCCACTTACAATAAGCTAAACAGTCAGAGAAAAGCCTCAAACCTTCTGGAACAAAGTCATTTGGAGTGATGAGACCAAAATTGAGCTTTTTTGCAACAACCATAAACACTACATTTGGAGACGAGTCAACAAGGCTGTGATGTGTAAGCTACAAAGGCACAGGGAATTTGGTCAAAACATAGGGCAAGATGAATGCAGTATGTTATGGTGCGCATGGGGCGTACTTGGACATTACAACATGACAATGATCCAAAACATGGACAATCCAAACAAGACCAAGTCGACCTGTCTTTGGCTACAGCAGAATAAAGTGAAGGTTCTGGAGTGGCCATCTCAGTCTCCTGACCTCAATATCATTGAGCCACTCTAGGGAGATCTTAAACATGCATAGACAGCCCAAGAATTTCCAGGAACTGGAGGCTTTTTGCCAAGAGGAATGGGCAGCTTTACCATCTGAGAAGGTAAAGAGCCTCATCCACAAATACCACAAAAGACTTCAAGCTGTCATTGATGTTAAAGGGCGTAATACACGGTATTAAGAACTGGGGTATGTAAACTTTTGATCAGGGTCATTTCTGTTGTCATTTTGATTTAAAAAGAGTAAACACAGTTGATTGATAATAAATGGTTTCAGCCAAACACTAACCACGAGTGAAAGAAAAGTTTTTGTGTCATTCGTATTCTCTGAAAAACGGCCAAGAAATCATAAATTCTGCCAGGGTATGTAAACTTATGAGCACAAGTGTATATCAAAATACAAACAAGTCTCAGAGAGTAATGTATAGTGGTTCTAGATATGCTTTTAAGTGATGTATGGCATGTAGAGGAAATAGGATAGCTTATAATTTCAGAGGTGGTAAAAACTGTAGAGGGCAAAAGCGGGGGATAGCGTCTAAAACCACTGTTGGAGGAAGAAAATAGCAATGCCCAACATAAACAACATATATATATATAAATCAGTTATCTACTGTATAGAAGAAGGCTTGAGCCTCCTCACTATTAAATTCCGGCGCGTGGAACAAGCTACTGTATGGTTTCAAAAGGAAGTAGGGGAGTTGTAAATCCCTGGTGTCCAGAATCCATGGTGACTTGGTACAATAGTTACTTGGATATAAGATTGCAAGGGGGGTTAGAGGATGGAGCCCCAGGGGTGCACATACTTACCCTGGGAGTAACCGGGAACCAGTTAAATGCGCCGAGGAGGGGAGAGGGGGGTAGCAGGGAGAGCGGCTGTGTAATGAGGAGAGGTAGGGCTGGGTTCAGGTCCAGGAGGAGGAAGGGTAAAAAGAGGGGGGGGACTGGGATATGGAAGAGGGTATGTGGGAATGAAATCGAGATAGCACAGCAATAAGCTTAGAGTATATAATAGTGGAAAACAGTCATTTAGGATGTCCATCTGGTTTAAGTATAGGAAAAACCAAACAGAACTGTAGTTCAGGAGGCGTCACCTATAGACTTGCTAGGTGGGCAAGGTGAGGTAAGTAGATCAATGAAGTGAGAAGAAAACCGGAGAGAGAGTCAATCCATGGGCTCTTCCAGAGCAGGTGCCAGTGAAGGGAATCGACCCCTCCTATGGACACTGGACTGGGCATGGCGATCCGGTGAGGTTTGTTGCTTCTTGGGGAAGTTAGATGCTGCTCAACGTCTAGAGCCCTGAGTGTTGGTCTCAGCAGGCTAAAGGTGGAGGTCCTGGAGTGTGATTTGAAGGTCCTCTGTGGATTTGCACAGGTAAGAAAACCCCCTGTAGGAAAAGCGGACTGCAAAGGGGAAGCTTCATCTATATGTAATCCGCTGTTGTTGTAAGGTGAGCAGATGGAGTTTCATGGCTTTACGTTTTGTGAGGGTGAGTTGGGAGAGGTCCTGGAAAAGTTGAAAACGGTGTCCTTGGAAGCTCAGGGACTCCTTGGTGTGGGATGCTGCCATAAGCTGCTCCTTTGTGCAAAAGTAGTGAAGTTTCCTCACTTTGTGATGAGGTGGGCCTTCCTCTGAGTGTGGGGCTAGGGATCTATGGATTCTGTCCATTTCCAATCATTCTGTAGGAATGTCTCTCAGTGATGTTGTCTGAGGTACTCTGCTAAGGGCTCTGGTGAGCATCTGCTCAAACTTGGATAACAGGTCGGACTGTGAAAAGCCGCCCTGCAGGGCTAAGGGAGTCATCACAGATTCGGAGTCTGACTCACCATCAGTAGTGGCTTCCAGGAGCTGGAGTCAGCTTCTGAATGCGCAGCATGTCGGGTCTGCCTGATGAGCATGTCCCAGATCGATTTTCTGCTTGGAGCTGTTGTAAACCATCCCGGAGTGTTCCAGCGGGGCTCGAGGGTAAGCAGATCGTGCTGGTGAGATTATGGGCGTTGAGAGTCGCTGATGTGTGGCTGATTCATCTCGGGAGGTGTGGAGCATTAATCAAGCATTTCTTGCTTAGTTGGCTTTGCGTATGCTGCATTTTTGTTTTGTTTTTTTGGCCTTTTAATTTTTTATTTTATCTGGTGGTTCAACCATTAACACACTTCCAGTCTTATGGTGCTTGCATTTTGGATTATGTAGTAAAGAAGATCTTTGGACAGCAGCACTGTCAGTCTGAGGGAAGGGTAGTGTTAGATTAGCGATTTGGATGGACTTGATTAACAAATTAAATCTGAACTAAAGCTAACACTTTATAATCAGTTACAATATTTTTTTTTCCTTTTGGGATAACAATTTTACATAAATTAATAGAAACCGACCATTGTAAGCACCACTGTCAGTGGTAAATGGTTTGTCTCAACCCTTTAACTGATACTTTGTCTGGACAACTTGGTCTGGTAAAGTACGTTGACAAATATCAGACTTACTGACTGGATCACCAGTAGGGATGGGCTGAACATCCCCCCCCTCCCCCCCGGTTCAGTTCGCACCAGAGCATGCGAACAGACAAAAAATTGATCCGAACATTTGAACACCGTTAAAGTCTATGGGACTCGAACATGAAAAATCAAAAGTGCTCATTTTAAAGGCTTATATGCAAGTTATTGCCATAAAAAGTGTATGGGGACCCAGGTCCTGCCCTAGGGGATATGTATCAATGCAAAAAAAAGTTTATAAATTGATCATTTTTTTCAGGAGCAGTGATTTTAATAATGCTTAAAGTGAAACAATAAAAACAAAATATTCATTTAAATAATGTGCCTGGGGGGTCCCCTTAGTCTGCATGTAAAAGAGCGCACCTCTGTGATGTTTAGAACAGTGCCAGATCAAAATTTGTACAGGAAAAAATGTTGTTTAAAAATCGCGGCTGTAATGTATTGCAGGCTCCCGGCAATATAGATAAAAATTACTGAAAAAAATTGTGTAGGGTCCCCCCCCAGTCCATACCAGGTCCTTTGGGTCTGGTATGGATTTTAAGGTGAACTCTGCATCACAATTTCAAAAAAATTGATGTGGGGCCCCCCTAAAATCCATACCAGACCCTTATTCAAGCATGCAACCTGGCCGGCCAGGAAGGGGTGGTGGGCGAGCGCCCCCCTCCTGAATCGTACCAGGCTACATGCCCTCAGCATGGGGAGTATGGGTGCTTTGGGGCAGGGGGGGCTCTGTGCCCCACACCCCAAAGCACCTTGTCACCATGTTGATGGGGACAAGAGCCTCTTCCCCACAGCCCTGGGCTGTGGTTGTGGGGGTCTGTGGGCGGGGGCTTATAGGAATCTGGAAGCCCCCTTTAATAAGGGGCCCCCAGATCCTGACCCCCCCATGTGAATTAGTATTGGGTACATCGTACCCCTACTAATTCACCAAAAAGTGTCAAAAAAGAAAAAACCCAGGAGACCATTAGGTACAAGTCCTTTATTAAAAAAATAAAAAATAAAATAAGTGTCCTGCGTCGTAATCCATTGTCAATCATGGCGTGCGACGGACCCAAAAAAAAAGCCGCAACAGCTCCTCCTCCATGGGAGGGCTCCCGCCGACTGAGCTCGCTTTGTTTTGACAGTTTATTTATAGTGAAGGGTGGGGCCACCCAGTGACGTAAGAAGGAGGCGGGGTCACCCATACATCAACGGGTGGCCCCGTCATTCACTATAAATAACAAGCTGCTTGCTGCGGGGGCACTCAACAGGAGGGAGGAGGCAGGAACAGCAAAGAAGGATGCGAGAAGAGGATCCTGGCTGCTCTGTGCTAAACCAACTGCACAGAGCAGGTAAGTATTACGTATATGTTCATTTTTTTTTTTTTAAATGAGACTTTACAATCACTTTAACTTTAGATGTAAGTTATTGACCCATTCTATTGCAAAAAGGAATGCTTCTCTAATCTCTGTGGCAATGGAACTCTTTGAGGCCCTTTAAGCCTTTTATTCAGGCAACTAAACAGAACTAGAGAAAGCCTAGATCTGGTAAAATCCTTAGTAAATGGCAAATGTTTGAAAAGACTCCTTTTTACATCTAGAAAATTGAACCCTTCATCCTTCAGATTTTTCAGGGTACTGCAAAAGGTTGGGAAAATCAGTTCTTGTAACCTATGGAAAGCCAAAGATATATTGGGAAGATACATAGGGTCCTTACAGGACAGTGATTGCAAGTCTCCATCCCTTCTGACTGAAGTAATGGTGAGGCAGGTACTCTTTAAAGTTAGTTACTTTGGAGAACAGTCACTGATAGGCTCAAAAGGTCTTTTAGTGAGGACATTCAATATCAACATTTAATTCCAGGGAGCAGAGGTTTTAACTCTCTCTGGTGATAAGACATCTCTTGATCAGGTGATCTTCTGCAAATCTACAGTATTTTCCATGGATGCTTAGAAATCCACTGTCTGTACTCTAAAGTGATACTAAAGTCTTGTTTTTTTTGTTAAAAATAACAAACATGCTATACTTAACTGCTCTGTGCAGTGGTTTTGCACAGGGCAGCCCAGATCCTCCTTTTCCCGGGTCCCTCTTTTGGAGCTCCTGGCCCCTCCCCCCCTGTTAGTGCCCCCACAGCAAGCAGCTTGCTATGGGGGTACCCGAGCTGAGACGCAGCTTCCTGTGTTTATTCAGACACAGAGCTGTGGCCCAGACCCTGCCCTCTCTCTCTCCTCAACGGCTCACTGACTTTGATTGACAGCAGCTAGAGCCAATGGCGCTTCACTGCTGTCTCAGCCAATCAGGAGGCAGAGTTCCAGGCCTCTTAGTCTCTTGTGCAACATTGCTGGATAGAGATGGGGCTCAGGTGAGTATTAGGGGGGCTGAGGGGGGAGCTGCACATAGAAGGCTTTTTATCTTAATACATAGAATGCATTAAGATAATAAACCTTCTTCCTTTATAACCACTTTAAGGATATTAGGAGATTATCCTTTTAGACTGTTCTACTGAATCTGAACCCAAAATACCTTGTGCTTGCAGAAAGGTATTTTGCAAGCCTTTTGGAATTTAGCTGGGCCCACACTACTCCTTGAATGGCAAATGTCATAAGACCTAAGGTCTGCATGATTTGTCTGAAAGACAACCCCAGGAGAGCTTTGATCTTCCTTGTAGAGAAAAACGGAAAATTTCTGTCAAATACTTACCATAATTTTCCTTTCCTGATAAGACACCATGGCAGCATACGTGTGGGTAGGCTCCGCCTCCTTAACTACCCTATAGGACTCTGCTCCCATAAATCTTTGCTCCTCCCTAACAACCATGTTCCGTAACTAGCCTACTCCAGGCCTTTGGGTGGGAACTCCTGCTGCCATGGAGTCTATCAGGAAAGGAAAATTACGGTAAGTATTTGACAGAAATTTTCCGTTTTCCTGACAGACTCCATGGCAGCATACGTGTGGGAAATAACTTGCCACACACACGGGTGGGAATCTGCTGAGCAAAGAAAACTTTAATTAACATTCTCAAGGGATAGAACCTGAGCACCAAAATTAACAGAAGACAAGGCTGCAGGTTCCACACAATAGTGAGCCATAAATGTATTAATAGAGGACCAAGAGGCCGCCCTGCAAATCACATCAGGGGCCACATGCCGAGCTCCTGCCCACGATGTTGCGATGCTCTGGGTAGAGTGCGCCGTCACTGCCTCTGGAGGAGCCAACCCCTTCTCTTTATAAGCCCGTTGGATGGTCTGGACGATCTAGGAGGCGATCGATCTGCTTGAGGCTCAAAACCCTTTGTTTTTCCCATACATGAGGACAAAAAGATGTTCTGTCCGCCGAAAAGGAGCTGTGGCTTCTAGGTGAAGTTTTAGGGACTGCCCCACATCTAGTGGATGAATTTCAGAACTGTCTGACCTCTTAAGAGTGGGGAGTACAACTTCTTGGTTTAGTGGAATACAGAGGTTACCTTGGGTCTTGAACCTAGCATAGGTACCAGAACCACCCTATTAGGGAAGAAGGTTATAAAGGGTTCTTTTGATCCAAAATTGCTGATCTCAGAAACTCTCTTAGCTGAAGAGATTGCCACCAGGAAGGCAGTCTTGAGTGTAAGGTCCTTCAGCGTCGGTGGACTGCTCGGGTCTAAGTTAAACTGCGACAGGGAATCCAAGACAAACGGCAAATCCCATTTTGGAAATCTTGGCTTCCTTTGAGGCCTCAGCCTGGCCGCCCCTTTGAAAAATTGGCGTATAAGAGTGTTTTTAGCCCACGAAACTCCCAAAAAGGCTGAGATAGCTGAAACTTGAACTCTTAGCGAACTGACAGATAAAGATAAGTCGAGGCCAGTTTGCAGAAAACTAAGAACGTCCGAGACTGATAGGGCATCTCTAGTGCTATTTCTGGAAGACACATGATCCATGAACTTCGCCCAAATCCTCTGATACACCCTGTTGGTGCCGCTTCTCCTCGCACTTAATAAGGTGGGCATGTCCTCTTCCGGGCAACCAAGTGATTCCAACCTTCTCCTCTCAAAAACCAGGCCCTGAGACGTAGATGCGTCGGGCACGGATGCAGGGCTGCACCTTGTGAGAGGAGGTCCGGTCTGGATGGAAGAGCAATCGAGTCCCTGAAGTTGAGTGAGGATAGCAGTGGGAACCACGGCCTGTTTGGCCAGAAGGGGATCACTGCTACTACTTCTGCCTTCTCGGTCCTGAGCCTCCTGAGAAAACGAAAGATCAGAGGCACCGGGGAAAAGCGTAGGCCCTGCGGAACGTCCACCGTTCTGAGAGGGCATCCACCCCATAGGCTTGGGGATCTTGGAACCTCGAGAAGTACCTACCTTAGTGAACCAACGGGCCTTCTCCTGTACGGGTGGAATAATTCACGCTCCTCTTCGCCGTGGTTGTCCCACATAGTCTCCTAA
>BLSH010281222.1:30181-43152 GCA_018402905.1 Glandirana rugosa | reverse complement strand
GTACGCAAGCAAGCCCGCGCTTGTTCGCCAGCGGCCGCGACCGCACTGCAGTGCCGTCGCGGCACATTTTTTCAACACCAACAAGTCATCTCAGAGCCCTTACGCATGCCCGCAACGCCATCGAAGGGGTCCGAGAGGTGCCGGTGGTGTGATTTTGAACTGCTTCTTCTCCTGGAATCTTCCTGACATTTAGACCTAGAAGGGCTAAGAAGGAAAAAGAGAGCCAGAGGTAGACAACAATAGAGAGAGAGAGAGAAACAAACGTAAGACACAGGCACTTAAGAGCTCCTCTCCCCCCTGTCCACAGGAATCACAATACCTGCTGTGAGAGGTTTGGCCACCAGGGGGCAGTGAGGCATTCATAGCAAACCTTGAATGTCTACAGAGAGAAAAAAGACAAAACATCAGCCTGCCACCCCCATTGAGTGCCTACCTGAAGCTGTGGATCAGAGAGCCTGGGGAAGCTACCGCAACGCCCGTACGCATTCCCGAGACTCTACTGAACAACCACAACTTTTTTACACGGCGCTGCCGTGACGTCACGCCAGCGCCGGCGACCGCTTGTTCGCGCCCGAACGAACGCATGCACCAAGCCTCGATCGCGCCGCATATGCACATGCGCAGTGCGGCCGCGACAACCGACGCTGGGGCGCAGATCCAGCCAAACCCCCAACCACCTCCGTGGTCGCATCCAGCATGGACGCTGCCAGGAAGAGTAGGAGCCATGGCCGAACCTGCGAGGAGAGGAAGCAAAGGAAGAAACAGGCAAGTGTCCTAACACAAATGACACACACTACTGCCATGTATATAATATGCAAAAAGAAAAATTACTTTCCAATCCCCTACGATCGTGGCGGACAGGGTGCTTGAAACATGCACACACACACACCGGACTTTGCAGATAGGGCCACCTGCTCACAGCAAGGCTATCGGCCTTTGCGCACTCTTCAGGGGTCCTGACTTCAGCGCTACTCTGCATTACACTCCATACCCTTCCTTAGTGGGGCTTATCGGAGGAGAGCAACCCTGGCAAACTTGCTGGACACCGATCGTGGTGGGGACACCATAAGGTAGAGAACCGTCCAACCGGTCCTACAGAGGACAAAAAAGGAACACAGTTGTTAGGGAGGAGCAAAGATTTATGGGAGCAGAGTCCTATAGGGTAGTTATGGAGGCGGAGCCTACCCACACGTATGCTGCCATGGAGTCTGTCAGGAAATTATTTTTGAGCCTTTTCGTCAATTAGGTAGATCCTTTGTAGAACTTTACCTTTCATGTAACCTAGGAAAATCACAGTCTGAAATGTGTTCATATTCAGTTTATCTAAACTGACTATTCAACCCAAATTTTGTATCTATCTCGAAGTCTGAATGTTATCTTTTTTCCTCCTTTGATAAAAGATTAGTAAATCATCTAAATAAGAAAAAAATAACTACTTTCTGAAGGCACAAACAAGCCATCACCTCAGCCAAGATATTTGTGAAAATTCAAGGAGCTACCAATAGAGTAAAGGAATGGGTCGGAATTGCAGATGTTGCATGGCCTTCTTGGATTAAATGGCAAACCTTGGTATTTTTGATGATATTTTTGAACAGGAACATGAAAGTGGGCATTCTGAATGCCCAGTAAGACATTAAACACTGAAAAACCAAAACAAATTCAGCCATACATAATAATATAGCCACATATAACTTGTGTCAGGGGCTGCCACAAGACACAAATAGATTCCCTAATCTTAAATTACATAAAACACCAGGCAAAAACAATGGGACACAGCTCTGTACACCTAATAAAAATATTAAACAGAGACCAAATACATCTTAATGCTTTTGCTTAACATGCCCATGCTTTGTTCTGTAACTCTCAAATACATGGTGCAGCAAGTGTAATTCACCTGTGTAATGTTATCCACATTGCTTTCTCCACACCACCCAGGTAGGAGAGGCCCCACTTCACCCCCCACTCAAGTGAAAAAATAATAAAAGCGTCAAATTGTGCCAATGATCTCCAGTGTTAGGTATGTTCAAAATGTCAATCACCAAGGGCATCTGGGGTCCTACGTACCACTTTAATTGCTCATATAAAGGCCAGATATAGTGGGTATATGCACGTAGAAAAAAAAGAAGAGCCTCTCGTGAAACTAAGTTTTATTGTTACAATACTTAAAAGCCTATGCACTTAGATGTGTAAAATGACAGAGAACTCATAAACCAGGACTCGCCATTGTGTTGTAACTAGCGTGTGCTCCACAGAGCAGATGTAACATCACCAGAAGTGAGACATGCTGCACCATTGTCCATGTTTTTGAGAGTCACAGAGGACGGTCACAGGCTTGAAATTATCACCACTGTTATGATCACTGGATTGGACTTTTTTGTACATTGTAATTTTGGGCTTTGTTATTGTTTTTGTATTATTTGTTATGAGCAGTTGGTCACTGTTTAATATTTGTATTAGGTGTACAGCACTGTGTCCCATTGTCTTTGCCTGGGGCTCTATGTAATTTAGACATTGAAAACTCCCTGATACAGCATGTTGATCATGCAATAAAATCTTTCCATGCAGAACATTTTATAAAGATGGAACTTGTTCAGTTACTCCAGGTTTATACTCATTCCTTTGTTCCCAGAGGACATGAAAACATGGCAATAACCCCCCCCCCCCCCCTTAAAATTCTGGCTCTTCAAAACTCAGGACTTGAAGGATGACCTGATCCCTCCTGCAGACAATATACCTCAGGGGTCATTATAAGAAATCAATGGGTGTTCGGTGTTGTTATAACTATTATATCTTCATATGCAGATGAACACACGCACGGTTCTGGTTGCGTTGCTCACCCTACACTGTTGGTGTGTATATATTGTCTAAGCTCATTTGCCCAAATGAAGTATTTCACTGACTTCCGTTATTATCATGTGAACAAAACTGCCAAGTGTGAAGATATGTGACAGTTATTTCTTTTTTTTTCTTTTTGTTTTCCTTCGCTCTTTCTTTTGTTCCTACTCAGATGCATAAATGATTGTATGAACATATACCTTCAATAAACGTTTGTAAAAAAAAGAAATCAATGGGTGGTACTGCGCCATTGGGTATAATTATTGTAAGTTGTGAACCAAAACCTGTAGTATTGTGATCATGTATCTAACCACTTAAAGGTATGAAAAAATAAAATCAAATAAAATTACATATCCCTATAACAATTGTGCAACATCATTAAGTGGAAATAAACAATAAGTGTACAATAATCTTCTGTTGGTGAATGATTCAAAAAATGAAATGATGCTAAAACATGTGCGCACACAAAAGGTGCCTAAACACTGCGATAATAAGTGCTCGTAATCATGAAACTACAAAACATTAATAAACATATGAATGTGGCTTTAGTGACTTAATATAAGATTTCAATAGTCCAAGAAGGGCTTAATCAGCCATTTTGTTGGAGATCTATCAACCTGTTGAAGTATGTCAGTAGTTCGGCCGAGAAGGGGTTAATCAGCCATTTTGTTGAAGACCTGAGGTTGATCCAATGTCATATCAAATCAGTCGTGTATGGGGCACGACTTAATGGCTGAACGCTATAGTGTTAAAAAAAGCGTGATAACTCTAATGGGCAAGAGAAAATAAGTTTGCAATTGTCCAAAAATCCAACAAAGTAGGTGTGGGGTGCTGTGTGCAACAGTATGATCAATCCCTTTCACAGTCCCACCATGATTGCAGATTGCAGGTGACTTTCCTTGCTGTGGCAAAACAGAGCTCTCACCTCACTGCTGTAAGATAACAGCATTAGATGGATGAAGTTCTCAGGGAGTCCACATGGATCCGCCTGCCTCTAGAGGTCCTGGTGGGGATCATCCAGCTTGTAGTGCTTTCTGGTGGATGGTCTCCTCTATGGTACTCTGAGGTCCTTGGCGATAACCTCAATCATGGTGGTGTATAAAATAGGAGTGGCCAATAGTGTGATAACGTTTAACCAAAGGTTATTAGTTAAAAACATCTAGTTTTAGCCTGTAGCTACTCCCCTGATGAAGTCACGTGGGCATGATGCGACGTGTTGTGACTGAGCTACAGGCTAAACCGGAAGTGACGTAGGCATACGAGCCTGCTGCTTGTGGAGTATTTGCTTGTTGTTTATCTTTCAAAAGTGAGTGTAACTAGATGTTTTTAACTAATAAACCTGTGGTTAAACGTTCTCACACTATTGGCGACTCCTATTTTATACACCACCACTGTTGAGGTTATCACCAAGGACACCGGAGTACCATAGAGGAGACTGTCCACCAGAGAGTGCCCCAAGCTGGGTGATCCCCACCAGGACCCTTAGAGGCAGGTGGATCCATGTGGACTCAAAAACAAACACAAATTCTCAGCTCATTTACTAGCTAGCCTGCAACAAAACCACATTGACCCTAACAGTTCACATTAGGCACTCTGATACCTCTTGTATCAAATTGTCATGTAACTACTGTCTGCCTTCATTTTGCAAAGCGCTGCACAAACTGTTGGCGCTATATAAATCCTGTATAATAATAATAACAGTTAAATACACAAGGGGTTTAGTTGCACACATTTGCAAACATATGTTTATGCCGTAGTGGCCATGTCAAGGCACCCCAGTGTGCTGCAGACATAACTTTATGATTTTGAGAGACTCCCAAATTAGAGCACATATAGCAATGAATAGTTGAAGGATAGGTTTGCCTGGAAGGAGCCCATCCCTCCTTAAAGGCATAGGGATGCACGGGACACCAAGCAAGGGCACAATGGCAGCTGAAGGTACCCATTCACCAACTGTACAAACAAATAGAAACTGCCCCAGCCTATAACTAGCCTTTGCAGCAAGAAGCACATGGAAGGGCAGTGCACATCAAAAACAAGAAAAACTTACCAGCTAGCCTGCAACAAAACTAAAGTGACCCTGTCTAAGGGTTTATGTTAAAAGCAAAGGGTTTAGTAGACGCGTCAAGGCACCCCAGTGTACTGCGGTCCTAACTCTATGATTTTGAGAGTCTCCCAAATTGGAGCACATACAGTATAACAATGGATGACATAAGTGCAGGTTTACTCCTCTCTTATATGAACTGACTAATAAATGGGCTGTCTAATATTTGCTACTATTGTTCATAAAAAATAAAGAGTTTGTCACCTACCCCCTGGCCTGGCATCACTTGCACACTTTAGGGAGTTCTTTATGGATTTCTTAGGGGGTTCTTTAGGCAGCTCTTTCAGGAAGAAAATCCCCTCTCTCTCTTTTTTGTCAGGAACATCTCATTTTATTGGCATGATCTTTGTTGGGATTGTTTAAGACCTGTTTTATTGGCTACAAAAAGTCTTTTTGTTCTAAAACCTTTTTGCATTTAGGAGGACATTTCTTCCCCTTTTTCAAAAAAATGGGTCAAAACAGTCTCAAGGCCTTTACCAAAGAGGAAGTTTCTCTTAAAGGGAATCCCAAAGCATCTGGTTTTGGAGGGTAAGTCCCCCTTCCAGGCTCTGATGCAATATGCCCTTCTAGCAGCTTCTTCTAATGACCCCCCCTAAAAAGATTAAGTGATGACAAGTCAAGGGTAGGGATAGCATTTAAAGTTTGCAGGTACCCACCCAAACAGTTTTTCATCACCAACCAGCTGAGGGAGCAAAGGAAGGTGAAAGCCTTATGGATATTATCAAGAATAGGACTGTTAATCTAGTTTTCGGGGATTCTACTGCAGCACTGGCTCAGAGGTCCAACGATTTAGTCACAGATGGCAAGGATTTCTGGATCTGTTAGGTGGCATATCCAAGAGAGAAGAAGGATAAGCCCCCAATCAATAAATCCATGTTCTTTTCCAGACAAGTGGAAGCCAAAGCAGGTTACAGAAAGCACTTTTTAAGGATTTTGCTTCTCCAGTCCATTAAGGATGGGCTCGGGCATGTTCACAAGTGCACATGCCCAAGCCCGCCGAGAAGTGTACCCTGCACTGCGCTAATCACAGGTAGGGAGACATTCCCCGATCGCTGCAGCCGCGCATTGGAGAAATGTCTCACTGTCTGTGATTAGCTCAGTGCAGGGTTCACTTCCTGGTGGGCACGGGCACGTGCACTTGTGAACATGCCCGAGCCCATCCTTACTGTCCATCTCATCTTTAATTACCCCAAATGAGTGTTTAGATACCAGGAAAAGTGCTATGTCCAAGTTAGGACATAAATAAATAACACTTCTTCCTCAGCACTAAAGGCAAAGAATCGCTTAAAAGACCATCAGCGTAAACATCTTTCTCTCAGGTTCTTTTTATTCTTTAAGGGTCGTATCTTTAGGAGATTGGTGGAAAAGAAAGGTCTTACTTTTTTGATCTGTAAATCTTAATTCATTTTATCCTAGACTGAGAGTACAGGTTGGACATCTTCACTCTGTTCAGAGGTATATATAGTCTTTAAAAGCTCAGTCTAACCTCTTTGAAAAGTACCTAAATGCACTAACTCCATCCACATTTTTCGAATCCTCTCCTCAACCAGCCTCTTCCTGTGAACAAGCTAAATCTTCCCCCACTTCTAAAACTAAGACTGCCTGGGAACTCATAGTTTCAAGGTCTAAAGCAGTAGAAACTTAAAAGCCTAAGTTCAGTATCTTTAGGCTGAAGGACATATTTCGGTGGGGAGTGTGGGAGATTAGCTCATGGGGATCATCTTTCCTGAGGAAAATAGCGTGCAGGCAACTTTCTTTAAAATCAGACAGCTTGCCAGGTTTATTTAGAAAAAAGGTTTGCAGGTTATAAAACAAACAAAACAGAAAATAAGTCCTTGCCGTCCGTCGCTAAACTAAAGAGTATAGTTTTCTCACTATATGGTGTGGGGCTAGCCCCTGACACCCACAAAACATAAGTCAAAATGCAAACCTTGTCTTTTTAAAATCCAAACAGACACAGAGCTCCCTCAGATTCCCCTCTGAGTTCCAGGTCAGAGCTCAAGTGAGATCTCTTCCTGATATTTTAAGCCACCTGCTGGTGGACTCCAGTGGACCACAAACTCCAGACCGGAACCAGCCCTGCCACGGTGGCTGGTAAAACCCTGACAGGACTCTGTTTAATCCAGTCCAAATGAATGCATACGAGGTGGCAGGTAGCGTCCGTCTACCACTTCGCCTCGCATACTGTCACAGGGGCCATAGGCCTTAAATGACCAGTCTTAAGGAGTGAAAAGTTAAGACCATCTTATCCCGCATATAATTCATAGAATATTTAATAATTGATGCAGTCACTAAGCCTACTAAGAGCATAGTACATAGTTCCTTTAACTGTTTCCGGTCCACCTACCGCATATATACTGTGGCAGGGTGGGCCCGGCCGCATGAAATCATGTACCTGTACGTGATTTCATGCACGTGGTCTGGGCCACCCACGACTGTTCTCTAGCGAGGCAGAATGGTGGTCTGCCTATGCAAACAAGGCAGATCGCCGGTTTATGAGGGAGGAAAATGGAGATCTTGTTTTTCTGCTAAGCAGAAACAAGGATTTCTGTTTTCCTCTAGTCACAGCATTCCCCCCACAGTTATAAAGTGCTCTCTAGGAGTACACTTAACCCTTTGATCACCCCTGATGTTAATCCCTTCCCTGTCAGTGTCATTTATACAGTGACCCCAAAAAGTGTCACTTAGTGTCATACTTGTTCACTTAAATATTGCAATCTTGCTAAAAATCGCTGATCGCCACCATTACTAGTGAAAACAATGAAAAAAATTAAAAGTCCATAAATCTATCCCATAGTTTGTAGATGCTATAACTTTTGCGCAAACCAATCAATATACACTTATTGTGATTTTTTTCTCACCAAAAATATGTAGCAGAATACATATTGACCTAAATTGATGAAGACATTAGATGTTTTACATTTTTTTATTAGATGTGTTCTATAGCAGAAAGTAAAAAATATTGTTTTTTTATTTCAAAATTGTCTGTCTTTTTTTGTTTATAGCGCAAAAAATAAAGACTGCAGATGCGATCAAATACCACCAATACAAAACTCTATTTGTGGGAAAAAGCAGACATAAATTTTATTTGGGTTACAGAGTTGCATGACCGTGCAATTGCAGTTAAAGTAACGCAGTGCCGTATCACAAAAATGGCCTGGTCAGGAACGGGGTAAAACCTTCCAGGGCTGACGTGGTTACGGTCTTGTTGTAAGAGCTTGACGTAACAGTTGAAATTTTTTTCTTTGGTTTAACATCCATATCCACATTATTAATCTAGCAGCAAAAACCCCTATAAAAGACAACTATAGCATGCCCATAGAAGTATAAGCTTACCTCAGAAGAAGGTTATGTGTGACACACGTTAACATCTACTGCTGTCATCCTGTCTCTGGGAACTGTATGATTTTGTGTATGGATTTTACAAACTAAAGTTGCATTCTTCTGTCCATTAGTGTGCGGTCAACCTTTATTACCCGAATATTGGAAGTCCATTGGTTGCGGATCGGGGTAGCACCCAATTGCACAGTGAAGGGGCTATCATGCAATGAGTCCTCCTGGAGTGAGGTTTCTTCTATGATTTTGGACGTTATTCTTCATTTTGGGGCAGAGGTGTGACAAATGATTCTGGTAATGTGGTTGAGATCAAAGCAAACAGTAAGTAGGTCTCAGCCAGCCATGACCCCTGCTCCATATGCCAAGGAGTCCTCCTGTAGACTGACAGTGATAGCGGGGGTGCCTTACAGTCCTCACATTCATATTTGTTTTTACTTCTTTTTAATTTGAGTAGCATTACCCTATGGGAATTTTATTTTGTTTTAAACGCAATGGCTGTGTATCACGTTCCTGCCTGATCTACTGAAGGAGAGGTGGGAAGTCCCAGGTGAATTGAAGCTTTAATCCTGTCTTTGCTAGTGTAGAGTTTAAGAGTGTTCAAAACGCTATAAGGAAAGAAGAACAGCAGGAGAGGGTGGTTGTTGCTACTGTGAGTGCTAAAACGAATGGGTGTTTGTTCATAATTAAAAGTCGGCTATTACTGTTATCTAGCTATTTGAAAAATCACCCCCCCACACCCACCAAATGCCCCCCCCTCACCACCACCACCACCACCAAGACTTCCTTGTTCTTGTTAATAATATTTTTTTATTTCGTTTTCAGTCTGTGTTGGATTTGGAGGCAGAGGTCATGTTTAGCTGCTGTCCCATCCATAGTATTTTTGTTTCTGCATAGCTTTCCTAAAAAAAAGTGCTCATTTGTTTTGGGGGGTGATATTTGTTTTTTTTTTTGTAGAAAAATATCAAATCCACAGCCAAATATTATTCATACTATTCTGGGCAGCACAGTGACAAAGTGATGAGCATTTCTACCTGAAACCACTATATCCCAGCCTTGGCACTAGCTGCCTGGTGTTTGCATGTTCTCCCTGTGCCTGTGTGGGTTTCCTCTGGGTACTCCAGTTTCTTTCTACATTCCAAAAGCACGCTGGCAGGTTTAATGGCAATAACAGTAATGCCGCACTAGCCCTGCTTATATAAACTGCTATATGAAAACAATAATTATATAAAGAGCTTAAATGCAAACAATTGCATAAATGAAAAAACACACAATTTTCCTTCAATGTGCATCCATTGGTGAACTATTAATATGCATCAGTGCATGCCACAAGTGTTTATTTTCCCTATGCACTGATGCATATTAATAGTTCACCAATGAATGCACATTGAAGGAAAATTGTGTGTTTTTTAATTTATGCAATTGTTTGCATTTAAGCACTTTATATAATTATTTGCATACAGCACTTTATTATTATTATTGTTTGCATATAGCACTTTATATAATCAGGGCTAGCGCGGCATTACTGTTATTGCCATTTAATTTTTGCATATGTATATGAGACTGTGAACAGTGCCAGCTGCCGGCTTTTATTTAATATTATTTTTCGTATTAGCACAATTGGAGTGAACACACATGGTAGCTTGCAGGCTTCTCACAATTATACTCTAATGCTGGTAGGTTAACCACTTCAGCCCCGGAAGGATTTCCCATGTTAGGACCAGAGCACTTTTTACAATTCGGCACTGCGACGCTTTAACTGACAATTGCACGGTCGTGCGACACTGTACCCAAATTAATTTTGCGTCCTTTTTTTCCCACAAGTAGAACTTTCTTTTGGTGGTATTTGATCACCTCTGCAACATTTCTGATCACCGCTATAAACAAAAAAAGAGCGTCAATTTTGCAAAAAAATAATATTTCTTACATTTTGCTAAAATACATATCCAAAAAAAAAATTATAAAAAAAAATAAATGTATTCATCAGTTTTGGCTGTTTTATATTTTTTCTTATATTTTTGGTAAAAAAAATTGCAATCTGCGTTTATTGATTGGTATGCGCAAAAGTTGATGCATTTACAAACCATGAGAATTAATTTCTGGCTTTTTTACAATTTTTTTTTTTTTAACAAGTAATGGCGCCGATCTGCAATTTTTATCAGGACTTTGATATTGGGGCGGACATGTCAGACATTTTTGACACTTTTTTGGGACCAATGACATTTATACAGCGATCAGGAATTTAAATATCCTCTGACTACTGTGTAAATGTCATTGGCAGTGAAGGGGTTAACCTGAGGGGCGATCTAGGGGTTAACTGTGTTCCCTGGGTGTGTTCTAAATATGAGGGGGCTGGGCTGTCAGGGACACCAGAGATCTAACTGATCCTGAGTACAAGGATCAGTAGATCTCTGACATGCTGCCTGACAGAGCGGGGGACCAATGACATTTATACAGCGATCAGGAATTTGAAATATCCTCTGACTACTGTGTAAATGTCATTGGCAGTGAAGGGGTTAACCTGAGGGGGCGATCTACAGGTTAACTGTGTTCCCTGGGTGTGTTCTAAATGTGAGGGGGCTGGGCTGTCAGGGACACCAGAGATCTAACTGATCCTGAGTACAAAGATCAGTAGATCTCTGACATGCTGCCTGACAGAGCGGGGGACTGCCGTGTTTACATCTGTGATTCCCCGTTTTTATGCTTTTTCAAGCAATTGCGGCTCGTCGGCGGAGATCGAGTCTGCCCGAGCAGCAGCCACAACTCTGCAGAGTGCGGCAAGCACAAGAATGTATATAGAAGGTGATTCACGCTACAGAGCCACATTGCAGCAGTAAATGTAAGCGAGCCGGTCGGGAACCGGTTAAATGGCTCCTGTCTAAATTGGCGATAGCATGTGCAAGTATGAATGTGAGTTAGGGCATGTAAGCTCCTTGAAGGCAGGGACTGATGTGCATGTACTATACAGTATCTCACAAAAGTGAGTGCACCCCTCACATTTTTGTAAATATTTTATTATATCTTTTCATGTGACAACAATGAAGAAATGACACTTTGCTACAATGTTAAGTGTGAAGCTTGTATAACAGTGTAAATTTGCTATCCCCTCAAAATAACTCAACACACAGCCAATAATGTCTAAACCGCTGGCAACAAAAGTGAGTACACCCCTAAGTGAAAATGTCCAATTTGGGCTCAATTAGCCATTTTCCCTCCCCCGTGCCATGTGACTCATTAGTGTTACAAGGTCTCAGGTGTTAATAGGGAGCAAGTGTGTTAAATTTGGTGTTATCGCTCTCACTCTCTTACACTGGTCACTGGAAGTTTAAAGTGGCACCTCATGGCAAAGAACTCTCTGAGGATCTGAAAAAAAAAATTGTTGCTCTACATAAAGATGGCCTAGGCTATAAGAAGATTACCAAGACCCTGAAACTGATGACAACCCCAAACACACCTCCAAGACGACCACTGCCTTACTAAAGAAGCTGAGGGTAAAGGGGATGAACTGGCCAAGCAGGGCAAATTTACACTGTTATACAAGCTGTACACTTACTATTTCACATTGTAGCAAAGTGTCATTTCTTAAGTGTTGTCACATGAAAAGATATAATAGAAAATTTACAAAAATGAGAGGGGTGTACTCACAGTTGATTGATAATAAATGGCTTCAGACAAACACTAACCATGAGTGAAAGAAATGTTTTTGTGTTCTCATTCATATTCTCTAAAAAATGGCCAAGAAATCATAAATTCTGCCAGGGTATGTAAACTTATGAGCACAACTGTGTGTATATATATATATATATATATATATATATATATATATATATATACAGTCAGGTCCATAAATATTGGGGCAATGACACAATTCTAATCTTTTTGGCTTTATACACCACCACAATGGATTTGAAATGAAACGAACAAGATATGCTTTAACCGCAGACTTTCAGCTTTAATTTGAGGGTATTTACATCCAAATCAGGTGAACAGTGTAGAAATTACAACAGTTTTTATATGTGCCACCCACTTTTTAAGGGACCAAAAGTAATGGGACAATTGGCTGCTCAGCTGTTCCATGGCCAGGTGTGTGTTATTCCCTCATTATCCCATTTACAAGGAGCAGATAAAAGGTCCAGAGTTCATTTCAAGCGTGCTATTTGCATTTGGAAACTGTTGTTGTCAACTCTCAACTCTGTCACTATCAGTGAAGCAAGCCATCATTAGGCTGAAAAAAAAACCCATCAGAGAGATAGCAAAAACATTAGGTGTGGTCAAATCAACCGTTTGGAACATCCTTAAAAAGAAAGAATGCACCGGTGAGCTCAGCAACACCAAAAGACCCGGAAGACCACGGAAAACAACTGTGGTGGATGACCGAAGAATTCTTTCCCTGCTGAAGAAAACACCCTTCACAACAGTTGGCCAGATCAAGAACACCTCCAGGAGGTAGGTGAATGTGTGTCAAAGTCAACAATCAAGGGGAGACTTCACCAGAGTGAATACAGAGGGTTCACCACAAGATGTAAACCATTGGTGAGCCTCAAAAACGGAAAGGCCAGATTAGAGTTTGCCAAACAACATCTAAAAAAGCCTTCACAGTTCTGGAACAACATCCTATGGACAGATGAGACCAAGATCAACTTGTACCAGAGTGATGGGAAAAGAAGAGTATGGAGAAGGAAGAGTAGACAGGTATCCT
>BLSH010281222.1:0-14318 GCA_018402905.1 Glandirana rugosa | reverse complement strand
TTCTATAACCTCTCAAATTATTTTCTGGTGTATCTACTCAAGAACAACCTTTTTTCAAAATTCGTTGTCTGTCGTACCTAAGTACTTTCTGTCTTCAACAGTTTGTTTGGAATAAAAAAATAAAAAATACTCCTCCATTCATTTTGAAACATGTCTTCCCACCGACACCTGTACCATATGAACCTAAAACGATTTCGCAAACTGTGTCAAGGGGTGTGTACCGATTAACAGTCCTTCTACGTCGACAAAGACACCAAAGGCGCCACCACGCGCGCGGACACGCGCAAGCGCGCGCAGGCACGCGCAAGCGCGCGCGGGCACGCGCGTGGGCGCACGCGCGCGCGCGTAGGCACGCGCGGCACGCGGGTGCGCGCACGGGCGCGCGCGAACGCGCACGGACGCGCGCGAACGCGCACAGGCGCGCGCACCACCGCGGAAACCACAGAAACAGCTGCATCTTCCTGACAATTAGCCATGTGTGGGGAACTGTGTCAAACGCTTTAGCAAAATCCAAGTATACCATGTCCACAGCCACCCTTCTGTACAAAGTTTTACTTACCTCCTCATAAAAAATAAAAAAATAAGGTTTGTTTGACAACTTCTGTCTTTCATGAATCCATGCTGTCTGTTGCTTAAAACTTTTTTCCAACAAGAACTCATCTATGTGGTCTTTTATTAAACTCTCCAATATCTTCCCAACTATAGAAGTTAAACTAACAGGTCTATAGTTAATTGGTAAAGACTTTGATCCCTTTTTAAATATGGGCACCACATTGGCCATACGCCAAACCAGTGGTACTATTCCAGTCAATTAGGAGTCCCTAAAAATTAGATACAATGGCTTTGAAATGACAGAGCTCAATTCATTTATTATCCGTGGATGGATGCAATCTGGTCCAGGTGATTTATCTACCTTTATTCTGTCTAAATACTTCTGGACCATTTCACTTTTGAGCCATTGTGGATCATTTGGGGCTGTGTCACTACCAACCCCATTATGGACATGAGCTCCCTCATGCTCCTTTGTATACACAGAGCTGAAGAATGTATCTAATACGTTTTGTGAAAAAGTCTACTATAAATGGTAATAGCAAAAAGCAGCGCTAGAGTTAGTTCATTAAACTCATACACTTAAATATAAGGAAAAGTGCTAGTGCAAAATATCAAAAGTGCAACAATGTGTATAAGGTGCAAAAGTCCTCTTTAATTGAAGCAGCTATGATATTTTCAAAACAAAGTCCTCCACCACTGATCACCGCATGCGTGTGCACACTATGGGGGCTCACCATAAATCAGAAGGTATAACAGCTCATCTTTCCACAACAAAAGGGCTCATCGACTTCTCAAGGGTCACCTCCACAAGGACTTGGTACATAGAGATCAGAAGGTAAATCAGCTTGTCTATCCCCAGAACAAAGGCTCATCCCAGATTCACTTCATAAGGATCACCACCACCACCATTCTTGTATTCATATTTAATAAGTTTGCCTTCTCTTTGTCCCTAGTCACCCACTCTAGATTATTTTGTAAAGGGCCTACATGCTCAGACCTGACCTTTTTTTACTATCAATATATTTTAAGAATTATTTGGAGTTTGTTCTATTATCTTTTGTGATCTCTTGTTCATTTTGAATTTTTGAGTCCTTGATTTCCTTTTTACATATCCTGTTATATTCTTTGTAACATTTAAAAGATGATAGTGTTCCTACATTTTCATATTTTTTAAATGCTCTTTTATCATTTATAACTTTTTTAACTTTGGCTGTGAAACACATAGGTTTTATTTTTAGCCTTTTAAACTTATTGCCCATGGGAATATACTTTGCAGTGAGTTTGCATACTGTCTTTTTGAAAAATTCCCATTTATGTTCTGTGTTCATCAAAGCCAATATTGCCTCCCAGTCTAAGTCCTGGAGAGCGGCCCTCATCCTTGTAAAATTTGCTCTCATAAAGTTAAGTGTTTTTATTTTTCCCACATGTGTTTGTTGCTTGCAGCTGACATTAAATTAAATCATGTTATGATCACTGTTACCCAGATGTTCATTTATATGAATATTGGTAATAAGCTCTGCATGGTTTGAGATTACCAGGTCCAGAAAAGCATCATTTCTAGTTGGGGCCTCGATAAACTGGACCAAAAAATTGTTCTGTAATAGGTTTATAAATTTTTGCCCTTTAACTGTCCCAGCAGTGCCATTACTCCAGTTAATTTCTGGGTAGTTAAAATCCCCCATTATTATCACTGGCCCAGCCCTTGCTGCTCTTTCCATCTGTGCAAGGAGTGGAGAGTCTCCACCTCCTCTTTAATACTGGGAGGTCTATAGCAAACTCCAATAATAACCTTTGAAGTGTGCACACCCATATTCAGATCTACCCATAATGCTTCAGACTCATCACACTCTCCATCAACTAGGTCCTCATTCACACTCGCTTTGAGATCACTTCTCACATAGAGACACACCACCACCCTTCCGCTTTACCCTGTCTTGGCATAGCCAGGAATATTAATAGCCCAGTCATGTGAAGAATGAAGCCAATATTCAGCAATACAAATTAAATCATAGTTCTCTCCATGCACCAGAGCTTCCAGCTCACCTATTCTGCTTGGCAGACTTCTGGCATTGGTGAACAAACACTTTAATTCACTGTCACATTTTGCACATGTATGTTGCATATGTTTTATTTTAGTACAAACAGTACAATTTTCAATGGTTGATTGTAACATGGGAACCTTCATATCATCTTCCATAGCCCTATGCCACAGGTGTAGGTGTGCCACCATAGGAAGTGGCTTCTTATGGCAGTAAACCGAGAAGAGGAGGAGCCAGGAGTGCTGAGAGGGACCCAAAAAAGTGGAGGATTAGGCTGCTGTGCTCAAAACCTGTTTGTTATTTAAATATGAATAATAGACAGTTCCCAAGACTATAACATGTTTTATATGGTGAAACTATATTAGTTTTGGTCCCTACAGACAATTTTTGTAGACACACCTCATCCCAGAAAGTCAAAGACAAAGAAGAGGATTGGGGTTCTCAATTGGGACTGTAGCGGTGCCAGGCAGACAAAGAAACAGATTCTCACAATTTCTAAAATCATCAATTTTATTTATGTCATTAAAAAATATACCTCATATTGTGTACAAATAAACATTTTAAGAGGGGTCCGAATACAAATGCACTGGTTGTCCACAGCTGAGTAGGTGGTTTATGGGCTGTCACAATGTTTCCCAACATGTTTTGCCATCACTATGGCTTCGTCAGGGGATTCAATTGACCACCGTTTACAACTTAAGAAAAGAAGAACAGATATAAGATATATGGTTTTTACAGACACATATAAATCAATTTTCTCTATGATGTCATTAGTAGTGGACAGAGCACAATGATACACTTTGCATTTGGCTGACCCATACATCCCTCAGGTCCCACCCTCCCTCCCCCTCCCCTCGATACTCACCCCGTGGGCACCAACCCAAGGGCAAAGGATCAGGGTGTCTCCCTCCTCTGCACCTCTAACCTGGTAACCGTTAAAAAAATTTAAAGCGTCACCTATAGAGATTTTTAAGTACCGGAGTTTGTCGCCATTCCATGTGTGCAATTTTCAACCGTAACATGTATGGAATCTATTTACTCGGCGTAACATCCTCTTTCACAATATACAAAAAATTGGGCTAACTTTACTGTTGTCTTATTTTTTAACTCAAAAAAGTGATTTTTTTCCCCCAAAAAAAAGCGCTTGAAAGACCGCTGCTCAAATACCATGTGACAAAAAGTACTGCAATGATCGTCATTTTATTCTCTAGGGTGTTTGAAAAAAATATAAATATAATGTTTGGGGGTTCTAAGTAATTTTCTATAAAAAAAATATTTTAACTTGTAAACACCAAATGTAAAAAAGGGCTCCGGGGGTTAAAAACTGTATATATTTTAAGACACCACGTATACTATATACCGTACGTACACCCCCAAATGCACTATAATGCACTGATATATAGTGTACACTCAATACGCTGTGTATATATATATATATATTCTTGCACTGCCTTAGCGTCCTTTCACACGAGCGGAGCCCTCAGAGGGGATCCATCCGTTGATCCCCACTGAGCCGGCGAATGACAGGACTGTCTCTGCACTCCATGCAGAAATGGACCTGTCAGAGCTCCGCTCTCCTCTATGTACATAGGGTTTCCATCCATCTGTGTTTAGCGGATCGGAGTGGATTGGATGTCAGTGAACATGTCACCGCTGACATCCATCGCTCCATAGAGGTACATGGAGCGTCCATTCAAAACTGACAGGTTGAACCTGACGGTCCTTGCGCGTGAAAGACTCCAAAATGGATGTTATATACTATATACACTGAATTAGCTGTATAAAGTCTACTACACTAAAGGCATTGCATGTCCGTCTGTCTGTCTGTCTGCCCATACGTCCGTCTGTCTGTCCATCTTTTTTTTCCCTTTTTTTACAATAGCTATCTAATTAAACTGCCTGCAATCTACAACCTAATCGACCTCTGTTTCCGCTGTTTTACACAGTACATAGAGCCACTGTACAAGCGGCTTTATATAGTGTGGGGCGTGGCTTGAGGCTGCTGTGCAGTGATTGGCTAAAGGCCAATCAAAGCTCTCATAGCAGACCACCCGCTGATTGGCCAAAGCATGCAGGTCATGTACATGCTTTGGCCAATCAGCGGGTGGCATTCTGCCACCATTGGAATGCATTATGGGGTGCGCAAAGTTCCCGCAAACGCCCCATAATATTTTGAATGGCCCGAACAAACGAACACCCAATGTTCAAGTTGAACATGTGTTCGACTCGAACCGGGAGCTCATTCCTAATGATATACCAAATGTCAAAGAAAAGCAGCAGACCCATATAAGTAATACCTAAGCCCACAGTTCATCCCCTGGGAACTTTAAAACTTAATAGCCCTCAGTGCCCACCTGGCTTCACACCTGACATACATTAAAGGGGTTGTAAACCCTTATTGGTTTTTCACCTCAATGTATTCTATGCATTGAAGTGAAAAACCTCTTGTAATACACCTGCCCCCCAGAGCCCCCCTTTTACTTATCTGAGCCCGATTGTTCCTGTGCCGGGGATGAGCACACCTGCTCCAGCTGGTGTTTCGGGTCCTGAGTGGAGAGATAGATAGCAGCGCAGTCATTGGCCCCCGCTGCTGTCAATCAAATCCAATGACCAGGGAGGCAGTGTCAATGGATGCAGCAGCAGGACACGGGAGTGCGCCCGCACGGGTGCTCCGAGGGAGAGCGCTTCTCCAACGGTGCACTAGAGAAGAGGAGGAGCCAGGAGTGCCACTGAGGGACCCTAGAGGAGGAGGATTGGGGCCACTCTGTGCAAAACCAATTGCACAGAAGAGGAAACTACATGTTTGTTTAAAAAAAAACAAAAAAAAAACAAACAATTATCCTTTAAGAAGTAATATAATACATCGATTTAATCAGACACTGTAGATGAATTATTCATCCATCCACCCCACACTGTATCAAACTTATGATGAATTCCTCTACTAGTATATGTGGCTTTATGTAAAGGGAGGGCTTTGTTAATGAGTGCATTCCATGCAGGAACAGTGGGAGGGGTAGACTTTTCCAGGAGAACACTATTAACTTCCTTAGCATAATAAAACTTTAAAGTCAAAACAGTACGTGCCACGTTTTTAGGGTCTAAGGAATCTATGAGACCCAGAAGACGAAAAAAAAAAAAAATAGCCTTTACAGTCACTTGAAGTGAAATTTTAAGTAATCGAGTTTTGTTCATTTTCTGATAAGCAAAAAGCAAGCACAGAACATAGAATAAACTTGATATTATTGATGGTCTCCTTAGATGCTGAAAAAATGGCTCAGATATTATATCAATATAGTCATGTAAAATTATACATAACTATTCTTCAGTGCACAAATTGAAAATTGTACTTTACAAAAAAAAAAAATCACACTAATGCTACATTCACATGGGTGTAAAGATGTTACTGATCTTATTACATGTTATTTTTCTAACACAAAAGTTCCCGCATAATGATCAGCAAATACAGTACTTGCGTAAGATTGAACTGTTTTTCTTTCCAATACCTTCGTCTGACATACGTGTATACATATATCCTCAGATGCAGACTTTTGAATGTTGTGTTTTGGATCAGAATGCTGTGCATATTTACACACTTGCAGTATGTGAATGTCTCCACTGAAAACAGTTCAGACCCCTTTCAAACTGAATGCAGTTTTCAGGTGTTATAGCACTAGAAATAGTGCCTGTAAAGTGCATGAAACCTGCCTCCCATGCCGCCACAGTGTGAAAGCCCGAGTGCATTCACACTGGGGCGGTGCGCTTGCAGGACGTTAGAAAAAGTCCTGCAAGCATCATTTTTGGTACTATTGTATCCAGATGACTAATGCTCAATATGCAATCTACCTGAACATGAAAGTCTAAGCTAAATTTCAAAGATCCACAATGTGCAAGCAACCAATTGTTTAAAATTGACAAGCAGTATGCTTTTTGCAAACTAATGAAACTAGGTGTGGTGATGCGCTACATAGCGGGGCCTCATCTGGTGGCAACACCATTCACTACCTGTCGAGTATAGATACAAACAGTGTAGTGAGATCCCCAGTATTCTGATGTGGTATCACTCAGATGTTTTGCAGCAAGCACAGTGTACTGTGGGTGCAATATTAACAACTTAAACCCTCTTCCTGCCCAGGCCAATTTTCAGCTTTCAGTGCTGTCACACTTTGAATGACAGTTGCGCGGTCATGCAACACTGTACCCAAATTACATTTTTATCATTTTTTCCCACAAATAGAGCTTTCTTTTGGTGTTTTTTGCTAAAAAAATGAAAAAAGCCTGAAAAATTGAAAAAAACAAACAAACAGTTTTATAGTTTGTTATAAAATTTTGCAAACAGGTAATTTTTCTCCTTTACTGATGTGCGCTGATGAGGCTGCACTGATAGGCTGCACTGATAGGCTGCACTGATAGGCTGCACTGATAGGCACTAATAGGTGGCACTGATGGGTGGCACTGATGGGCACTAATGGGCAGCACTGAAGGGCACTGTTAGGTGGCACTGAAGGGCATTAATAGGTGGCACTGAAGGGCACTGACAGGTGGCACAGATAGGTGGCACTGATGGGTACTGGTAGGTGACACTGATAGGCAGTATTGATAGGTGGCACTGATGGGCACTGTTTGGCAGCACTGATATGCATTGGCAGGTGGCACTGGTGGACACTGGCAGATGGCACTGCTGGGCACAGATGAGGCGGCGACGGCTCTCCATGTTTGGGAACCGATGACCCTCTGACAGAAGCCGGTGATCGGCTTATTTTTTCTCCTAGCACTGTCTGCGTGAGGAAAAAAGACAATTACCGATCTTTTGTTTACATCACATGATCAGCTGTCATGGGCTGACAGCTGATCACATGGTAAGGGACCGGGATTGGCCCTTTACTCTGACCTGTGATCAGCTGAGTCTCATCACAGAGCGCTCCACGCGTGCCCTGCAGAGGTGCCCAGACACCGCATGCTCGGGAGGACGCCCTCCCGGCAATTAAGGTCTGCGCTGTAGCCACCTTTTGGCTATAGCACGGACGGGAGAGGGTTAAGACCCAGAATATCGGCCTTCCTAAATGTAAACATTAATCTGATAATAGTCCTAACAAACTATTGTCATTCAATGTCTACTTATAATTTTCTTTATTATATTTGATTGTGCATTATACGTCAATTTGATTGCTGTCTCATATTTCTCATTTTCAGAATCCACTTTAAGTTTTTTTTATCTTCCTGATAAACCCTATCTCAACAATTTTCCACTTCTTTAGCCACTTGATTAAATGTTCCTATACTGAACCCTTTCTCGCTGAATTGTATAGACATCTCTACCACCTCCACTATGTGATCTGTCACTTTGCAGCAATTACATTTTAGAGGCATAAATTGGCCCCTCGAGATGTTCATTAGGAGGTGACAACTAGAATTCAGGATGGTCTGGTTTTATTCTTTTATTCAAAAGCTTTATCTAAAAAAAAAAAAAATTTTTGCTGTAAGCGCTTAACAAATGTTCAGCATTAATTTGTTGGTCAGGTTCATCCAAAATCTGCTAGTGTGTCTAACACTATGTTCCCCAGATTGACAATGCCGCTGTTCAAAGGTCTCTTCATTACTCCTCCATTCAGAGCGGAGACATCCTAATTCAAAAATGTGTTACTGATCATATTATCAGGTGAAATCAAAGGAAAAGAAAAAAACCTAAACAAGAAAACGAATGCAGCCACCACATATAAAGCCTAGTAGTTAAAATATTTTGTTAACAGCACATATGTATTTTAACAATAGGGCCGTTCCACAATCAATGCAAACTGTCACTTGTGCTGCTGGCTGTGGTTTTAGTTAAAATTCTCTGTCCTCTGTTCTGGTGCTCTGTTAATACAAGCTGAGGGACCTGTCATATACACTCATCAAGAGTGCCAGCTATGCCCGTCCCTTCCACCCATCTACTCTATTCATAGAAACTGTGTTATGGCTTTCATGCATGTAAAGTGGGCAGGTAGCTTTCATTCATGGAAGCTATAATACAGCTTCTATGAATGGAGGAGGTGGGAGGAAAGGGTGAACTTAGTTGGTATTATTGATGAATGCATACGACAGGTCCCTCAGCTTGCATTAGCCCCCACAGCACTGGAAGATTTCTAATGCTGGGGTACGGGGGATCAGAGGACAGTGGATTTCAAGCTACAGCACAAAGGACACTTTGCATTGATTGCAAGTACAGTCCCTTGTGCTGATTTTTATTAAAAAAATGTTTTGACTAACTTAGGCTTTAAGGAATGGTAAGCTGAAGTATATAAATATTTGTTTTTTTGATTTTATTCCAGTCTTAAGGAACCAATACAATCTGTGATAAACACTTTTAGATCAATTCTTACCATACTGGTTAGGAGCTGATGCGATTTTCCTGCAAGTTTTGTAACTGAAATAGAGTTGTCTATTTGAATTGTCTGGCTGCTGGCTTAAGGAGTTTATAGAATCCGTTTTAGATCAAGTATTTGTTATTTATGCTTTCCAGGATACCATCAATTGCACTGAAGACCTTTGGAGAATAGGTAACCTTGTTCTGTTTTTTGAAAATTTGTCAGAACTGAATAATGAAAGGAATTGTTTAATAAAATCCATTTACCTTTGGTTGTCTATGGCAAGCTTAAGGATCTGAAAGGCTTTGGATGTGTTGTTGGAGGGGACGAAACTTTTAAAAAACATTTCATAAGATATACATTAAGGTTTCCATTGCTTATTTCTCATTCTGCAAATGCTGCTTCTCTGGCTGCCATGCTGACCCACCTGTTGCTATACATTAGGTTCATTTTAGAAAGCTAACGCACAAGGATAAGGACCATTTTTAGCTGATAAGATTACTTTCATCTGAGCCCCATTGGATCTGTACATTGCAGGTACATGGTCAAAATAAAGATCCTTGCGTTAAAGCATTGTGCCTATTGAGTTAGTGTGTACGTAAGGTCTTAAAGCGTATGTAAAGTCACTATGTGACTTTACATGTATCCCCTCCGGAGCATGTTGCCATTAACAATAGTGTAAGTGTTTTTCTTTAAATGAAAAGGCTAAATACCTTTTCTCACGCTGCAGCTGTGCGGTCATGTGATCCCCCTCCACTTTTCTTCCCCGATCTATGGAGAGAAGCGGGAAGTGCCAAGATACCCCTCTGACATAAGCTGGCCAGCACAGGGGGATCACATGACCACACAGTGGCGGTGTGTGGAAAGGTATTTAGCCTTTTCATTTTAAAAAAACATTTACATTATTGTTAAGCATAACCAGAGGGGGTACATTGTCTGCATTATGCAGCTGAATAGCAGTGGGAGGGGTGGGGAGGAGAGCCACTCTCATGCTGACAGGGAGGGAGGGGGAGAGGGAGAGGGGACTGTCACAGCAGAGCAGCGGGATGACAGAGGCATGTAAACTGACCACAGTAATCATGGATCAGCAGTCATGATTACCGTGGTCAACACAGACAGGGGGACACATGAAAGGGCAGGATCAACCAGGCATATTACAAGATGGGAAGAGAAAAAATGCACATCACAAGCACTGCGCTAAAGAGCATGCCTTAAAGGAATAGGAACTTTTTTTTTTTAAGGTTACAACCACTTTAAGTCTTTTAGATATACATACTGGTTTTGAGTTTCCAATTTATAGGTATCAAGGTTGAAGAATAACATCAAGAAGAGGACATGAATGTATGTTCCACCTGAAAATCACGATATCTGCTTTTATTAGCTAATTTACTAGATGCTTGGCCCCTTAAATACAAAGGCACTAAAATGTGACTTTTCTCAGTATATATACTGTAATAGCAAGCTACAGAATTAGTAAAAATGGTTATTTTACAAAAATATTCTCAATATTATACTGATAAGCCTTATTTTCTCTGGTATTTCCTGTAAAAGAAATGGCATCCATGGAAAAAATAAATATTGCAGCTGGTTAGTACAAATCTTCAATTTCTTTCGCAGGTCTGATTACATTATGTCACATCATTGCACAAAAGTATAGCTTCAAAAATGAAACCGTTTAATGTCTTATTAACCAAAATCAGTTATGTAAGTAATAGTTATTTGGGTTGTCATAAATATTTTGTTACTTCAGATGTAACATTTTGATGGTCTTTTTATGCATGTATTGAAATGCCATTTTACTGTGAGGATTTGTTTTATTGGCTTGAAAATGTTATCATGTATATTGGTTCCTGCACAGATGTCAAATAACAGTAAACAATTTAATGTCCCAATTTAATCTTTATTCATCTCTGCTAGGAAGTTCTGTCTTAGGTACAAATTGCTTATAGATAATAAATTATTCTTCTGATGGGAACTCCATCAAGAGAAAGGATGGAAGAGTCCTGAGTAATAAAAAATACTTTTGTTTTTTTTCATGACCATAAATTTTTTTTTTTTTTTTTTGCCAAAGGCAATAAAATCTTCATCATTGCTTATAATGTACTAAACTAACCCATAAATTAGGATTACCACACACATTTATGTAGGTATGTAAATGGAAAACACTTGTAGGAGATAGAGAACAGATAATTACCGAATATCTATCTAACTGCAACATGGCAACTCTTTCTTTATCTGACACAAAAAATGTAGAGAGCCCTATAACCACAAATGAAGTGATGACAGCTATTAAAGAATTGAAGTCAGGAAAAAGCCCCGGGCCTGATGGCTTCACTTTCCAATATTATAAATTATTCGAACCAACTCTTACTAACCCACTAACAAAGGCATTAAATTCCATTTCTAAAGACCATAAAGCAGCTAAAAAATGTCTCCTAGCATAAGTTACAGTAATTCCAAAATCCAATAAAGGTTTCACTGAATGTGCAAGTTACAGACCCATCTCCCTGGTAAATTTAGATATAAAAATCCTAGCAAAAATTTTAGCCAATCGAATTAGACCCTTCCTTGAAAAACTTATCGGACCTGAACAAGTAGGCTTCATGCCAGGACGAGAAGCAAAAGATAACACAATTAAAACCCTTAACCTAATCCATGAGATGCATCACGATGGGATTGAGGACATGATGCTGTCAACAGATGCGGAGAAGGCCTTCTATCAGATCAACTCGGACTATATGTTCTCCACCTGTCAACACATTGGATTTGGAAATAATATGATGTCATGGGTGAAATCCCTATACATCAACCCAAGTGCTAGAGTAAAAATCAACTAAGCCTTCTCTGAACCAATAGAAATACATAATGGTATACAAGACAAGGTTGCCCTCTGTCTCCCCTGCTGTTTATTCTAGCGCTTGAACCATTAATCAGAACAATAAACCTTCAACCATCGATGCACGATGTCCATTCTGATAAAAGAGAATACAAATTGGCAGCATATGCCGATGACTTACTCTTTTATATTACTCAACCCCACATATCTTTCCCAAATCTGAACAAATCCTTCCAAATGTTTACATACCTCTCAAATTTTAAAAGTGATCACAAAAATTCTGAAGCAATGGGACTTACACTCTCAAGAAAATTACAGCAACTTACAATAAGTAAATGGGAAAAGAAGTCTCTAAAGTACCTTGGTATTCACCTAACACCTAGCACCGAACTGTAAACTGTTTACTGGGCGCTCGGGTTCGGGACATCACGGATCGGGTGGACAGATTGCTGGGAGGGGCTGGGGAAGACCCGGCTGTCATGGTGCATGTTGGCACCAATGACAAAGTTAGAGGTAGGTGGAGTGTCCTAAAAAAAAAAAAATTTCAGGGACCTAGGAGCAAAGTTGAAGATTAGGACCTCCAAGGTAGTATTCTCAGAAATACTACCGGTACCTCGAGCCACACCAGAGAGGCAGCGGGAGATTAGCGAAGTTAACAAGTGGCTGAGGAGCTGGTGTAGAAATGAGGGTTTTGGGTTCCTGGAGAACTGGGCCGATTTCTCAATCGGTTACGAGCTCTATAGGAAGGATGGGCTGCACCTGAATGGGGAAGGTGCAGACCAGCTGGGAATTAGGATGGTCAAAAAGTTACAGGGGCTTTTAAACTAGGCAACGGGGGGAGGGTCCAGACTTAGACATAGCCAGTGTGGAACAGAGTTCAGGGGGTAGTATTGGAGGGAGGAGTGTTAGGCCGGATAAGGAAATTAAACACGTGGCAAGTAGTGTAACAAGTATAATACGCAGACAAGGAATACCCAGCAAGGAAACAGTAGGCGTCCAGACAAAACTACGTGGCTTGTTCACTAATGCCAGGAGTCTGGCAGACAAGATGGGAGAACTAGAGCTACTACTGTACGAGGAGGAATTAGATTTTGTGGGAATTTCGGAGACTTGGTTCAACAGCTCTCATGATTGGCTGGCTACCATTCAGGGGTATTCCCTATATCGCAGGGATAGGGAGGGCAAAAGGGGGGAGGGGTATGCCTGTACATAAAAAAATGACATAAAAATAAATGTGAGAGATGACATCAATAATGGTTCTGGGGAGGAAGTTGAAGCCTTATGGGTAGAGCTACAAAGGGTAGACAAGGGGAAAGTATTACTGGGAATATGCTATAGACCCCCTAATCAGAAGGAGGAGGGGGAGGCAGACCTCCTATCACAATTTGGAATAGTGGCTAGGATGGGAAGTGTTATTATAATGGGGGATTTTAATTATCCAGATATTGACTGGGAGGAAGGTACTGCACGTTCAGCCAAGGCTCGCCATTTCCTAAATGTCCTGCAGGATAATTTCATGGGTCAAGGTCAATTAGTTTTAGCATAAATTACACAAATAGGAAACGCAAGGGGAATACAAAGACACTGAATTTTAAAAGAGCCAACTTCCAGAAACTACGCTCCTTGCTGGAAGAGGTTAACTGGGATAACATTCTAGGAACAATGAATGCGGAGGAAAAATGGGAGTGTTTCAAGAACACACTAAACAAAGGTATTAGCCAGTGTATCCCAACAGGAAATAAAATTAAAAGAGCTAACCAAAAACCAGGATGGCTTAATGCCGACATAAAGGCACACATAAAAGCAAAAAAGAAGGCCTTCAAAAAATACAAGGAGGAGGGATCTCAGTCAGATTTTAAGTACTACAAAACACGCAATAAGGAATGCAAAGGGGCAATCAGAGCAGCTAAGATTGAACATGAAAGACACATAGCCGAGGAAAGTAAAACGAATCCCAAAAAATTCTTTAAGTATATAAACAGTAAGAGAGGGGGGTCAGATCATATTGGCCCAATAAAGATTGATGAAGGTATTTTGGTTACAGAGGATGGAGAAATGGCAAAGGTGTTGAACTCATTTTTCTCCTCAGTATTTACAAAGGAAACGGGGGAATTATTCAAAGCTACAATGCTGGTCCTCCTGTCACCTCACAGGAAGCACCCTGGTGGCTGACTGAGGGTGAAATCAGGAATAGGCTTGAAAAACTGAACACCAATAAGTCACCGGGCCCAGATGGCTTACACCCAAGGGTCCTTAAGGAACTTAGCCACGTTATTGCCAGACCCTTGTACCTAATCTTTAAGAGCAGTTTTCTGACTGGTATGATACCAGCTGACTGGAGGAAAGCCAATGTGGTACCAATATATATAAAAGGACCAAGATATATCCATGGGAATTACAGACCAGTTAGCTTAACATCAATAACATGCAAGCTCTCGGAGGGAATAATAAGGGATTATATACATGATTATTGTAATGAGAACGGTATCATTAGCGGTAATCAACATGGGTTCATGAAGAATCGCTCTTGCCAAACCAATCTATTAA
>BLSH010281199.1:66615-78650 GCA_018402905.1 Glandirana rugosa | reverse complement strand
CAGTGTTTCCTGGAGTGAATTAGTATGAACCAGGGCTTAAAGGTGAAAAATGTGGAGTTAGAGATAGGAGAAGGGACCAAGTTACAGAACAGTGGAGGGCTGACATGGAAGATGCTCATATAAAGAAAATGTTGTCAACGCTTAATGGTATATATAGCTGCTAGCAATTAGTGCAGATATACAAAACACTATAGTAATATTAACAAAGAAAAATTGCAATGCTCAGTACAACATAAAAGAACTCAAAACACCTTAAGTGCAATAATAGTGAGTCTAAAATTGAAATTATTTAAAAATTCAAACATATAAAAAGTTCAAAATAAATCTTTGTAAAAAAAAGTATCAAGTAATGTATTTCAGGTGATCTCCCTCCTTTGGTGTTTCAATCACTCAGTGCGACCTCCACTAATGCCAGAAAAACACACTCACCTGTATTTACAATGTATCAACAGTATATAAAACAATTGTGCCAACAGCATAAAAAGCCACCAATCTAACCCAGGGAGATGGCAGCAGGTACAAAACATCATGTGTAAATAATATGTTTTACACTTACATGGAATGCCACCAATCTATAGCAGAGTGGCGGCCAGGACCTCAGGCGTTGTATAATAATAAATCTCAATATATATATATTTTTTTTGCATGCTTGTTTTAAAAATCACACAAAGATCTGGTCACTTATGTTTGCAAAACACCCCCTGCTCCAAGAGGGTAATAGAATGTGAAGCCTTCCAAAGCCATTGGGATGACCTTCTGAGTAGGAGTATTCTCAATGTTGACTTCACATTTTAGTGGAGTCTCAATGTGAACATTCCATTCTGGTGGGGTCTCATTGTAAACATCACATTCTGGTGGAGTTTCAGTGCAAACATCACATTCTGGTGAAGTCTCAATGTGAATATCACTTTCTGGTGGAATCTGAATGTGAGTGTCACATTCTGGTGCAGTCTCAATGTGAACATCACACTCTGGTGGTGTCTCAATGTGAACATCACATTGTCGTGGAGTCTCATTGTGAATGTAACATTCTGGAGGATTCTTGATGTGAATGTCACATTCTGGTAGAGTCTCAATGTAAATGTCACATCCTGGTGGAGTCTCAATGTGAATGTCACATTCTGGTGGTGCCTCAATGCGAACGTCACATTCTGGTGGGGTCTCAATGTGAACATCACCATTTGGTGTGATCTCAATGCTGACTTCACATTTTGAGGGAGTCTCATGCTGACTTTTGATTTGTTCTAGTTTGTTTCACCTTATTTTTATTTATTTTGCCAGGGATGACTGGGGGTTCCTCTGCAGAGAGAGTGCATTCTGGTGGAGTCTTAGTGGGAATGTCACCCTCTGGTGGAGTCTCAGTGTAAACATCACACTCTGGTGGAGTCTCAGTGTGAACACCACATTCTGGTGGACTCTCAATGTGATTGTCACATTCTGCTGGAGTCTCATTGTGAACATCATATTCTGGTGAAGTCTCATTGTGAACGTTACATTCTGGGGGAGTCTGTGAACATCAAACTCTGTTGGAGTCTCAATGTAATTGTCACACTCTGGTGGAGTTTCAGTGTGAATGTCACATTCTGGGGGAGCCTAATCATGAACATCATATTCTGGTGGAGTCTCATTGTGAGGATTATATTCTGGTGGAGTATCATTGTGAATGTTACATTCTGGTTGGGTCTCAATGTGAACATCACTTTTTGATTGGGTCTCAATGTTGACTTCACATTTTGGGGGATTCTCATGCTGTCTTTTGTTTTTTTCTAGTTTGTTTCACCTCCTGTGCTCCTGCCAACTCCTTGTACCGTTGATCATGCTTCCCCTTGGATCTTGCCACAGTGAGTCCTCGATTGGCTACAACAGCATTGATGCGGTGGATCAGGTGCTCCTGAGTCTGGAAACCCGGAAGTTGAGCTGCAGGTGGCTCCTTCGCTCCACATGCCGACTCCTGTCATCCGTGTTCTTACTATCACTCTGGATCACCTGACTGTATAGCCGGCCAGCCTTCCATCTCCCCTGGAGAATTTTTTGGATGACACTTTGCTCCATCAGTGGGCAGCCAGCCTTTGATTAGGCAGTGTGTTCCCTGTTGCCCCACATCTCCATGGTGTTTCTGTCACCACCTCCTGCCTGGTGCTTCTCCATCATCTCTTGAGCTGCAGGGTAGGAGGGTCAGCCATCTATGCACCACCCATGCTTCTCTGTGGCTTCTGTGAGTGAGTTCCTTTTTACATATGGTCTACATTTCATTGATTTGCTTGCTTCAATGTTTCATTATTATTTTTTATGGACAGTTATGTTCATGGACTATTTTTAAATTAAGTTTTCAATAAAGAGTTACCTGCTTTGGGAAACTATTGACTTTTCACATCAATTCAACATGCCCCCTTTGTTCCAATGCTCCCTCCCTCTATGGTTTTTTACCCTGAAGGATAAGCCTTTGTTTCTGGTTACCCTTTCTTGGTCTGAGTCATCCATCGAGACACAGGCTCTAGTTGACTCTGGGGCTGCAGGCCTGTTCATTGATAGTGCCTTTGTGTCTAAGTACTCAGTTCTGCTGCAGCTTTGTGCCACTCCACTTGCCATTGAGGCTATTGATGGGGGACCTCTACAGCCTGCCCATGTGACTCATGAGACTGTTCTGTTGATCATGGCCATAGGGGCTCTTCACCATGAGATAATCCAATTCCAAGTCATTTTCTCACCTCATTACCCAGTGGTTATTGGTTATCCTTGGTTACAGAGGCAAAACCCCTCTTTTAATAGGCATCATGCTGAGGTTCCTTCCTGGTCACTGCAATGCAGTAAAACATGTTTTCAGAAAGTGGCTAAGGTCTTGTGCACCCCTTCACTTTCCTCCTTGCCAGAGGTATACCGTGAATTTAGCAATGTCTTTGACAAAGGTCAAGCCGGTAGTTTGCCTCCTTCATTGTATGATTGTGCAATTGACCTTCAACCTGATGCCATGCCCCCTCGTGACTAGGTTTACCCCTTGTCTGTCTCTGAGGGTAAAGCCATGGAGGAGTATGTTGTCGATGCACTTTCTCGAGGGTTCATCTGCAAATCCTCATTTCCTGCTGGTGCTGGTTTCTTTTTGTGAAAAAGAAGAGTGATGAACTGAGAAAGGGGTCTCAATTGCTTCACAATTAAGAATGCTTATACAATTCCATTGACAGAATTATTTGACCACCTCAAGGGAGCAATGGTTTTCACAAAGCTCGATCTGAGAAGGGCCTACAATCTCATGTGGATCAAGGAGGCAGACAAGTGGAAAACTAAATTTAATACCATGGGAAAAACATTAGGAATACCTGATAATGCCTTTTGGTCTTTGCAACTGTAGCCAAGTGTACTCTGGAGGTTGTAGTTTGCTGTTGAAGATTCGCAATTTGGCTGTGCTGCAGAAGAACTACGTTTCCCATCTGACTGTTCAACAGAGTAAGGTTTCTGTGAGAAGTGCCTCGTGGGAGAGACTATTTAAGCAGAGGTTTGGGCCTAGTGCGCTCTCTCTGGGCGGCAGCAATCGATCAAGCAAGACTCTGTGTGTAATAGTGACTGAGTTGCGGCCAACTCCCACAGACTTAGCAGTTCAGCAACCTTGCAGTGATTCAGTGAGCAATCTGGAAGTCCTGCCCTGCACCAAGCAGAGCCTGTCCCTGATTCCTGCACCCAGTTTAAACGATCAATCTGGGAGAACCTTCTAGAGAGGCGGTGGAAGCTGTTCCTAGGAGCCAGGGGGCTGGAGTGAACATCATCATCATCTCCATCCGTGTCATCATCTTCATCCACAACAGCAGATTCATCATCTACATCCATTGGTCCTGTGGGGTGAGGGGTTGGAAGCCCATTATTGCAGACATTGTGCACACATAACCTAATTCAACATATTCACTGTAGTCAAGGTCTAGATCCGAGCACATAAGAGGAAAGTTGGAATACAAGCATTCATACCCTTTACTGGATTGCTGTTACCTGTAGTTCTACAATAAAAGTCAGTGATCACTGTGAAGCTTCTTTTGTATTGCTGCAGTAAAAGTGTTTTATACCAATACAGTGCACTTACTGGAAACCTGTTCTGTTGCATCTGCAGTTGCTTTTGGTATATACCATTTAAACTACAGAGCCGGCTGAAGATCATCTGACTTTTTAAATCAAGGGACATTGAGTTACGACAACTTTCCATCTGTTTCTCCCCCTTCACTTAGTAGGTCTTTAACACTTGCCGGAGTATTTTGTGGATTGCATTCACCTAAGAACTCTCTCTTTTAGAGCAGGTTGAATATATCTATTCTTGCCATTTTAGTGAAGTACCTGTTTATCTACAGTCCACTGATTTGTACCTGTTTATCTACTATTTACTGGTTTATACATGTATGTTCACCATTTGCAGCTGTCAAGGAAGTGAACAGTAGAGAGTGATTTGACGTCTCAGTAGTCATTCCCCTGCTCTCCCGTGCCCCACTCTCAAGCACAGCATATAGATCTGTATAAGTATTTCTATATTGAACCTTTAAAGTTTTATAAGTAATATATCAAGGTATTCATTGGTGTTCTCATAATCACATTTTGAAGCTGATTTTATGTATCTTGTCAAGTTAGAGTTCCCCTGAAGCAAAATATTTCAGTAAATACCATTGATTTTCTCAACTCTGTGTGCTTCTTTATTGTGTCCTATTACAAGGGAACCTAACATTATGAGTGAACCCAGTGTGTCAGGGGTGGAGGAGGACACTCAGAGTTGGGGAGACAGATGTCTCCAGTGTGCTACAGAGGCTGAGAGATAATAACCTGTATTGTAAGGTGGAGAAGTGCGAGCTCTATTGTGAACAAATTAAATTTATGACAAAAATGAAAAGGGTATCTGTGCTAAATCTAAATGGATGATGAATATTGGACAACAGTTAGAAAAAAGGCATATAGATAAACACCTCATATAGATAAACACCTCAATCCAAATCTGTTATAAAAATGCAGCGCTTATCATAAAAATAACATAATCATTAATGATAGAAACAATTAAGAACAGTCCGTAAATAGTCCATGCAGACTCAAAGAAGAGAATACTCCTTTAAAAAGTAGAGTTCAGGCTGTAAATATAACACCAAGTGAAGGAAAGGTAGAAAATCCACATTTCTCCCATACACTGGGCATGAATCCACCACTGTTGAAAGGGAAGCAGCTTACCAGAATGACATGGCTTCCAAACTAATGGAGTAGCCAAAACAGCTTTTAAGGAGTCAGTCACTTTCCCAAGGTACACATGATCCTGGATCTAGTAATCAGTGCTGAGCTCAGTCCAGCAATCCTCAGAGAAAAACATCAAGGGAATGGGCACATAACGTAATCCAGTAATAAGTTTATTTAAAATGCAATAAAAACAGAGAAGATTACACTCACATTTTGATGATCAAGTGAAAGCATAACATATAGCTGCAGCAAATTCCAGCAATCATAAACAGCCATCGGAGCGTGGTAATAGCATGTCTGGTTGTCCACCCAACCAGTTTAGTTATACAGGTGGTTGATTGTCATGGTAGTTGACTGGTTCTTGCAAATGTCTCATTGTGTTCCACTGGAGAAGTTTCCCACATTCAAAGAACTGGCATCCATTTTTGCTCGGGAGATCTTTCACTTACATGGGCTACCCAAGGTTATCATCTCAGATAGTGGTAGCCAGTTTGTCTTCAGGTGAGCCTTTTGTGCACGGTTAGGAATTCAGCTTTCCTTCTCCTCTGTGTATTACCCGCAGTCCAATGGGGTCATAGAACAAATCAACCAAGCCTAGGAGCAGTTTCTACATTACATTATTTCCACCATAACAACTGGTCAGACCTCTTACCTTGGGCAGAGATTGCTCACAATATTGTCATCAATACCACTTCCAGATTGTCTCAGTTTATGGCGAATTATGGTTTCCAACCATCCATGTTCCCTCACTGAAACTGGCACCATGGTTTATTGGGCCTTTCCATATTCTCCGTAGGATCAACCCAGTGGCTTATGAACTAGACCTTCCATACTAACATGCGTATTTTGAATGTATTCCATGTCTCCTTATTAAAACCTTTGGTGTGCAACCATTTCCCCACCTCAGTACCATGTCCTCTCCCAGTTCAGGTTGAGAACCATGAAGAGTATGAGATACAATCGATTATTGATTCCTGTAGGTTCTGTGGGCGCATACAGTACCGGGTTCATTGGAAAGGGTACAGTCCAGAGGAACGCTTTAAGGTCTCATTCTCTTACATACATGCTCTTGTCCTCCTCTGTGCTTTCCATAGATGTTGTCCCCTCAAACCTCGTGGCCCTCCAAGGGAGGGGGTACTGTCTGGTCTGGGCTCTCAGCCCTCCCTTCTAGTGCTCAGGCTGCTCCACTGCCAGTTAATTGCCAGCACCCATTGTTCCACAGTGGCTCAGCTTGTGATAATTTCATGCTCATTAGTCCAGCCTACAGCCAACTCTTCAGGTTATTTAAATTGCCTGGCCCATTCCTTGGGTGCCTTCATCTTTGTCAAACATATCTGTAAACTCTTTGCTGTGTTGCTATTGAAGACTTGCCTGGCTGATGTCCCTTCTTGTCCCTGATCCTGTCTGCTGCCTCAGACTATGCTGATCTCTGGCTTCCTGATTTGCTGGCTTGTTCTGACTACCCACTTTGACTACCGTACACTGGCTATATTTTGACGGTTTACTATTTGTACCATGTTTACCATTATATTAAAAGGTGTGATTTTAATTTCATTTTTTGACTCTGTCTGATTCATGGTTCTTGACACAATGTGAACATTACACTCTGGTGGAGTCTCAGTATGAACATCACATTCTGATGGAATCTCAATGTGAATGTCACATTCTAGCAGAGTCTCTATATGAACATCACTTTCTGGTGGTGTCTCATTGTGAACAGCACATTCTCAATGTCTCAATGTGAATATCACTTTTTAGTGGAGTCTCAATGCTGACTTCACATTTTGGGGGTTTCATGCTGTTTTTGCTTTGTTCTGATTTGTTTCACCTTCTATTTTGATTTCTTTTTCCAGAGATGACTGGGGGTTCTTCTAGAGATAGAGCACATTCTGGTGGACAACTAATGTGAATGTTACACTCTGATGGAGTCTCAGTGTACATGTCACACTCTGGTGGAGTCTCAGTGTGAATTTCTCAATCTGGTGAACTCTCAATGTGAGTGTCACAATCTGCTGGAGTCTCGTTGTGAACATCATATTCTGATGGTGTCTCATTGTGAATGTTACATTCTGGGGGAGTCTGTGAACATCACACTCTGTTGGAGTCTCAAACAACACTCTATTGGATTCAAGATTTAAACATCAAGTTCTGGTGGAGTCCCATTGTGAATGTCACATTCTGGTGGAGTCTCAATGTGACTGTCACATTCTGGCAGAGTCTCAATGTGAATGTCACATTCTGGTGGAGTCTCAATGTGAACATCACATTCTGGTGGTGTCCCAGTGTGAACATTACTTTTTGGGGGTCTCAATGCTGACTTCACAGTTTGAGGGAGTCTCATGCTGTCTTTTGATATGTTCTGGTCTGTTTCATCTTTTGTTTTGATTTCTTTTGCCATGGATGACTGGAGGTTCCTCTGCTGAGAGAGCACATTCTGGTGGAGTCTTAATGTGAATGTCACCCTCTGGTGGAGTCTCAGTGTAAACATCCCACTCTGGTGGAGTCTCAGTGTAAACATCATATTCTGGTGGAGTCTCGTGAATGTTACATTCTGGGGGAGTCTGTGAACATCACACTTTTAGAATCTCAATGTAAATGTCACACTCTGGTGGAGTCTCAGTGTGAATGTCACATTCTTTTGGAAACTCAATGTGAATATCACATTCTGATGGACTCTCAATGTGAACGTCACAATATGGTGGAGCTTCATTGTAAATGCCACATTCTGGTGGAGTTTAATTGGGAATGTAACATTCAGGTGGAGTGTCAATGTGAACATCACCTTCTGGTGGAGTCTCATTGTAAATGTCACATTCAGATGGAGTCTCAATGTGAACCCTACATTCTGGTGGGGTCTCATTGTGAATGTCATGGTTTGGTGGAGTCTCAGAGTGAATGTCAGTTTCTGGTTGAGTCTAAATATTGGACAATGGTGATAACACAAACTGTGAATGTGAGATTAGGTAAGGACTCTATAGATTAGGGTCCATATAAATAAACCCTATGGGTAAAGATCCATGCAAACTGCATAAATACACATTATCACCTGTGAAGTGATATACATGAATAATACAAATTAAACAGGTAAGTTAAAGTCCAAAAAATACAAAGTGCAAAGATGTAAACAACTATTTATAATGGCAATAGCAGTTTGAGGTTATCACCCAGTGTTTCACACACAAAAAGCCATTAAAACTGAAGTAAACAGGTAAATAAAGTCCATAAACATATAAGATGTTCAGATATAAACAGTTGTAGGTAGTAATAGTGATTTCAGGTTATCACACAGTGCTTCACACACATCACTTCTAAGTGCCTCCACCTTATAAGATATCTTCTTACCAGAGGCAAGCTGGACAGGAGATTGCGACCTAACCCCATCAGCGCCCAACCAGGGGAAAAGCTTGTAAAGGTAGTCACTAGTGTCCTCCAGTCATAGATGGATGATCGTCCTAGGGACTCCAGAGTTTTCTCCCACAATGGTGCCAAGAAAGAAAGCTCACAATAGCATAATATTGTTAAGCTAATTTATTAGATAAAAAAGTATTGCACTTACATATAGATGAGTGTCAACAAGCATGAATAGCTGGCCAGCTAAATGGATCACAATGCAACAGACAGCGGTGACGTCAGCACGCCTTTCACCCGATGCAGTGTTTTGTCATAGTAGACTTCATCACAGGGTATAGGTATGCTGCTGTGCCTAGCCCAGAGGACCACCTGAGGCTCCTGGTGGGCATAGATGATGTCCTCCTCCCACAACATCATGAATAGATTTGCAAAACTGGGGGCAAACTTGGCCCCCATTGCTACCCCTATATTCTGGTTTTAGAACTTGTGATCAAACCAGAAATAGTTATGGGTGGTGGCAAATTCCAAAAGATCCATCAAGAAAAATCTGTTCACTAGACAAGACAGAGTCTAGTTGTATAAAATAATTAACTGCATCAAAACCCATATTATGGGGAATAATGGTGTACAACAAAGTGACATCAGCCATCACCAGCCACATGCCATCTCTAGGGGTATGATATACTTGGAATCCCTAACATAGGAGGGCATATTGTGCACCAAGGGATGTAGAAAAAAATTGATATATCTGCCCACCTGGGATGTCAGGGAATCAATCCCACTGACAATAGGATGTCCCGGGGCACAGACAGGATTCTTTTGCACCTTGGGCAAATAATAAATAATTGGGGTACGTGAGGCTTTGGGTACAAGAAAGCGAGCCTCTTTTTTGTCAAGTATCCCTGATGAAAGATCTTTATCTATGATGGTTTTTAATTGTTTTAGATATCTCCTCTTAGGGTCAGAGGCCAGCACCTGATAAGTTGTCTCATCCTCCAATATTCTATGCATCTCTGCCATGTAGTCTACACAGCCCAGTACCACAATTGCCCCACCCTTATCGGCAGGCCGTACTACCACGTCTTTATCATTACATAAAGAGTCCAATCCTTCCTGGAGATTCTTATTAAGTCTATTTTTTTTAAATTCCATCAGTTCCAGATCTTGCAGAGCAACATCTCTGAACACTCTCAGGGGAGGGGCCAAGGAGCCCGGAGAATTAAATAGAGACATGTTGGAGAGACCAGAATGATATATTTGTGGAAGCTATCCAATTCTCTTTGATAGGGTTTGTGAGGAGGTATCGTTTAATATTGAGTTTATGCACAAATTTGTGCACATCCATGTATGTCTCGAATGGTGCCGGTCATTCCATTATATGTACTATATAATGCTCTTGGCACATGATCTTCAGTTTGGGCCTGTTTGCCCACACATAAGATGGCACCGGAGGGCTGATGACAATGAGCCCAGAATGAGGTTGGGCTTTTAAATAAAATGGTGAGTCAGCAGTGCGCCTATACCCTGTGACAAAGTCTACTACGACGAAACGCTGCATCAGGTGAAAGGCGTGCAGATGTCACCGCTGTCTGTTGCATTGTGATCTGTTTAGCTGGTCAGCTATTCATGCTCATTTACACTCATCTATATGTAAGTACAATACTTTTTTATCTAATAAATTAGCTTAACATTATTATGCTATTGTGAGCTTTCTTTCTTGGCACCATTGTGGGAGAAAACTCTGGAGTCCCCAGGATGATCACCCATCTATGACTGGAGGACACTAGTGACTACCTTTACAAGCTTTTCCCCTGGTGGGACCCTGACAGAGTTAAGTCGCAAGCTGCTATTCAGCCCGCCTCTGGTAAGCAGATATCTTATAAGGTGGAGGCACTTAGAAGTGATGTGTATGAAGCACTGGATGATAAACTGAAATTGCTATTACTACCTCCAACAACTGTTTACATCTGAACACCTTATATGTTTATGGACTTTATTTACCTGTTTACTTCAGTTTTTAATGGATTTTTGTGTGTGGAACATTGGGCGGTTTCCTCAAACTGCTATTGCCATTTCAAACAGTTGTTTACATCTGAGCACTTTATATTTTTATGGACTTTCACTTACCTGTTTAATTTTTATTATTCATGTATATCACTTCACAGGTGATAATGTATATTTATGCAGTTTGCATGGACCTTTACCCATAGGGTTTATTTATATGGACCCCAATCTATATAGTCCTTACCTAATCTCACTTTCACAGTTTGTGTTATCACCATTGTCCAGCATGGCCCATTTTTGTTTTTCTGTTTCTGGTTTGAATATGTTATTACATTTTTATAGGCTGCTGCTTTTTTTTAGGGGTCTTTGACGGTATTTGCGTGGTATTATACACTTTTTTCTGAGTCTAAATGTTCACTTCACATTTTAGGGATCTCAAGCTGTCTTTTGCCTTGTTCTTGTTTCTTTCTTCTTCTGTTTCATTTGCCTGGGATGACTGGAGATTCTTGTGCAGAGAGGGCAAATTTCGGTGGACTTTCAATGTGATTGTCACATTCTGCTGGAGTCTCATTGCGAACATCATATTCTGGTGGAGTCTCAATGTGAACATCACATTCTGGAGGAGTCTAGGTGTGAATGTCAAACTTTGATACATTCTCATTGTGAACATGACATTCTTGTTGTCAGGGACCATGAATAAGACAGAGACAGATAATGCAGTTAAAATCACACCTTTAACCATTACAGATCTACGCTATAGCCAAAAGATGGCTACAGCGCAGATCTGAATTGCCGGGAGGGCATCCATGGATGTCCTCCCATGCATGAGCTGCCTGCATGTCCCTGTGAGGTGTGCACGGCACGCTCTGTGATCACTGAGTCAATGAGACTCGGCTGATCACAGATCAGTGTAAAGGGCCTGTCCCATCCCCCTACCACATGATCAGCTGCCAACCAATGACAGCTGATCATGTGATGTAAACAAGAGATTGGTAATCTGCCTTTTTTCACTCACGCTGACAGCGTGAGGGAAAAACCCAATCACCGGCTACAGAGAGAGGGACATCAGTCCCACACATGGAGAGGCACTGCTGCTATACAATGCCCTCCAGTGCCATCTACCAGTGCCCACCAGTGTCACCTACATGTGCACATCAATGCAGCATACCGGTGCCCACAAGTGCCACCTATCAGTGCCCACCAGTGCCACCTATCAATGCCCACCAGTGCCACCTATCAATGCTCATCAGTGCTGCCAACTGTGACCACCCGTGACCATCTACCGTGACCTCCCGTAACATATCGTCGTCACGGAGAGGTACACACCCTGACTACAGGGAGAGAGACATCGGCCACTAACCCAAAAAGGGAGTGCGACAGTCGCACTCACTTTTTTCCGTCTAATGGTTAGAGAACAAATGTAGTGTACTAGTCGACAGTAACCAACCGTCGACTAGTACACCATCCCCCTACCCTGTCCGGGAAATGTG
>BLSH010281199.1:37669-51033 GCA_018402905.1 Glandirana rugosa | reverse complement strand
CCCCTCATCCAATCACCCTGAGCGGAGGCTCAGGGCAGCCAATCAGCCTATGCATGGCCGCAGGAAGAAGCGCACATGCATAGGCGTGAATGGCCGACCAATAGGCTCACTTACTTGGCCTGTCATGTGACAGCCAAGGAGCCGAAAGAAAAAAAAAAAAAGAAAGTCAATGTACCGGCGCCACCTGTAGGTGGGCGGGGTTGACTTTTTTTTTTTTTTTTCTCGTCTTTTGCCGGCGGGGAGGCGGCGCCCCAGCGCCCCTCCCACACCAGCCGCCGCTGATCCAGGACCTCCTGCCACAGTTCCTCTGACACTTCATGGACAATAACAGCCCATCTAAATCTAGTTCTCTGTACCAACTCCCTGTCTCCCAGTCCTACCAGCCTGTAGTATCTAGATATCCATTTGGTCGGACAGGGTCCTACAGAACCGTCTCCATGTTAGTGTTTCGAATCTGAACTTCTGCCCTGCCAAATTGTGCTATCGCAGCGTGTTGGAGCTGAGTGTACCTGAACCGCCATGTCCTGGGTAACCCAAACTGTTCTCAAAATTGAGAGAAGGTGCAAAGCTTGCCTTCCTGGTATGTATGGTGCAGGTATTTAATCCCACATTTAGCCCAAACATATCCCTCCTCAATTTAAGAAATTCTGGCAACAATTTATTAGACCACAGCGGGCTATTAGGCGATAACTTCAAAGGCTCATCCCCTTCCCTCCATGCGCACATATGGAATATGCGACCAGGAAGTGCAACTACTGAGCCCACCCTTTTACCCGAAACTCCCCTCCTATACACCATATTCAAAAGGGTCTCCTGTGAGGTGGCCACTGCTGCTTCCAACAACGTGGTTGCGTTGGGGACCTGGGGAAAAAATCACCAGTGCAGGAATATTAGCTGCGAGGCAAAAAAATAGAAGTGCAAATATGGTGGGGCTAGGCCCCCCATATTAACAGGCAGCTTCAGTATTGCCAACGAGACCCTGGGAGTGCGCATTCTCCACAAAAAACCCACCACCATAGTATCTATATTACGGAAAATTCGACTGGACACGAATACAGGGGAGTTCGAAAGGACATACAGAAACTTTGGAAGAAAAATCATCTTAAATAAATTTATACGTCCCATCAACGTAAGAGGGAGGTTCTGCTATCTCTGTATCATCTCATGAAATCAGTGCCAAGTTCATCTCCAAAAACTTAGTAATAGGGAACTGCACCCTAATCCCCAGGTATTTAAAGGTTCCAGACAATGGTATGGGACTATCCTCTGATATCTTTATAGTATCATCAATCGGGAATAAGGATGATTTTTTCCAGTTAATTTGGAAGCCCGAATATTTTCCAAATTCCTGGATCAAGTCAAATGCCGCCAAGAGCGAGGGGCCAGGATCCTGTAGCTACAGCAACATGTCATCTGCGTATAATGAGACATGTTCCTCCAGCTGCCCTATCTGCAGTCCCTTAACTGTCTCGCTAGATTGCAACCTGGCCGCCAAGGGCTCAATGGCCTGGGCAAACAGGAGAGGGGTCAGCAGACACCCCTGGCTGGTGCCCCGGTAAATCTGGAAAGGCTCCGAAATGCCATTCACCCTTACTCTCACTAGTGGGTCAGTGTACAATAGCCTAATCCAGGAAATAAAAACAGGACCAAACCCATAGAGTTTCAAAAGACGGAACAGGTAGGAAACCAAACACTTTTCTCGTATCTAAAGAGGCCACCACCTTTCCCCAGAGTTATCGTGTTTAACCTGCAAAATCACAAATGGCCTCCTAATATTCATTTGGGCACATCTACCTGGGATAAATCCCGTCTCATCTGCATTAACAAGTTTTTGTATAACCGTTTGAAGTCTCCCAGCTCTAACTTTTGCTAGGATTTTTGTATCCACATTCATCAGCGAGATCGGACGGTAGGAGTCTTACTCTCTGGGATCCTTCCCCTCCTTAGGGATCAAACCCACTAAATCTTCTCTCATGGAAGATGACAGAGACCCGTCCGACCTGGCCGACTGGAATGCTCGTAGCAAACGGGGTGCCAGAATATCCCTGAATGTGTCATAACACTCCGAGGGGAGACCATCTAGACCAGGAGATTTCCTGGGAGCAAAAGAGGCAATTGCCCCTTCCACCTCTTCTATGGTTATTTCCCATTCCAGGACATCTTTGTCCTCATCTGTCAGAGTGGATAGGTCCATATGAGCCAAATAGGCCTCCAGCTCCTCTGGGCCCCTCAAGGTGCATGATGTAGAGAGCTCTATATAAAATTGAGTAAAGGATTGTAGAATTTCCATTGAATCAAAAACCTCAACACATCGCTGATCATGTATAATACTAATATATATGGGGGCATAATCCAGTCTAGCTAAATACGCCAAAAGTTGGCTATTCTTATCCCCAAACGCAAAGATGCGTCTCCTTTGGGCAAGTCTAAGTTTGGTAGTTTGGTCCATCAGTACAAAGCAGTAGTCTTTAGTCTTTTCCTGCAAAGTCAATAGGCTCTCACGTGTCCTTCCCCTGACATATTCTGCTTCTGTTAAGGACACTGCCTCTTCTTTTTCCCTTACTGTAGATGTCGGTTGTTTCTTGAACCCCTTTACCTCTGACATAAAGACTCCTCTTAACGTGGCTTTGAAGGCTTCCCACTGAAGTAGAACAGATTTGGCTTCTGCTTTTTCAACCCAGTACAGTTTAATAGCCTGAGTGCATTTAATCTTAATATATTCCTCCTGTAGCCAGCTAGCTTCCATTCTCCAATGACTTAAACCCGGTCTAAAGCCCAGATTAAGATCCATCATGATGGGTGAGTGGTCAGAAATCGCCCTAGGCAAATAAACAACCTCGCGTCTATCCGGGATACCGACTTATGCATGGCGGAGTAACAAGAATACTCCTTAGTATCCAGGTGCCGGGTACGCCAGGCATCCCTGAACCCATGCGTAGACAGCCACCCTGCCAAGGGAGTTGGAGCACTTGGCAGCGTGCCCAGCCTATCCAAGGCCGAGTCCACTACCGCATTAAAGTCCACCAAAATAAAGATCCTCCCTTCCGCAATCTCCACTGTAGCCTGTAGCATGTCATCTAGATGAGAAAGCTAAAAGAGAGGAGGGACATATAGATTGACAAATTTCAAGCAAGAACTTATTCTGCACTTTGATCACTATAATAACATATCTGCCCTTAATGTCATTTGTGACATTTATAGCTATAGGTAAAGCTTTAGTTAGCAGAGTAGACACTCCCCGGGCATATGAAGAAAAACTAGCATGATAACTGCTCGCAATGTGAGCCTTCTTTAAAGAGAGAAGCCTGGCACCCTGCAAGTGCGTCTCCTGCAGTAAAATCAAATGCAGCTTTTTAATACAATCGTAGACCAGAGACCGCTTACATTTGGAATTAAGTCATCGGACATTCCAAGACACGACTCTAAGATTGACCTCCATAGTTAACTGTTAAAAACCTACAAGAGACACACCTTCCCTCCACCCCCGTTACACAGGAGCGCAGACAGGGCCCCAGGCCTCCCTCCCCTCCAGCAAGAGCCCCCCAAAAATATAGGCGATACCCCATGTCATCGTATATTAAATATAGTGCATATAATGACCTCCAGTAGTTCCAGTCCAGACATGGAGATAGTGACCATTGGATAAACCTTCCTTCCCCCTAGTCCATATGTCTCCTTCTGGGTAGTAATGCAGAACGTCAACAAACAAATGTAAGTGAACAAGAAATTCTTCCCCTCCATTTTTCCTTGACTATGACCATGTCTGAACCAGACAGCAAGACTACCAGATAAGCATGTCAATAGGGCAAGGCCAAATCGCAGTAACAAACAAAGGAAGGGGAAAAAGTTATTAGTATTTGAACAAACAGGCACTTCAAAGGCACTATGACTCCAAACACATGCCCCCTAATAGCAGGACATGGGCGAACAGGCCATTAGGCAGGTCTCGGTGTGTCGCCCCGAGCATCCAGCCAATCCGAGACCTCCACAGGATTGTTGAAGAAAAGGACTTTTCTTTTGTCCACAATGCGAAGTTTAGCTGGGTACAGCATTCTGCATATTAAGTTCAGCTCCCTGAGGCATCTCTTCGCTGGTTGAAAACTTGCCCTGTGTTTCTACATGACAGCTGAAAAGTCGGGGTACACCGAGATTCTGTAGCCATTGTACTTAATCTCTGAGCCATTCCTGGCCCCTTTCAGAATGTGTTCCCAGTCACAGAAGTGCAACATTTTTGCTGTCATGGGGCGGGAAATAGCCCCTTTCAGTTGCGGTCTACCCGGGACCCTGTGGGCCCTTTCAATGGCAAACAGATTAGTGAAAGTGCCCGGTGTCATATGTTCTTTAAGCCAACTTTCCAGAAACTCTTCAGGGTTGGCCCCCTAAGCCCCCTCAGGGAACCCCACCAGTCGGATATTGTTCCTCCTCATTCTGTCCTCCATGTCGGCCATCTTTAGTGTATGTTCAGACAGAGTCTTCCTCGCCACATGTACCTCAGTTTCCATAGGTCTGACAGTATCCTCTAGTGTGGTGAGCCTGGCATCTGTGGCCCGGCATGTTTCTCTTATCTTTTTCAGATCGTGTTTCATGAAGGAAAATTCTGTTTTAAGCTCTCCAAAGTGATCATTCAGGTTGACCTGGCAGTTCTGTATGGCTGCTGTTTCAAGGATGGTTCTCCTTCACCTTCCTCCCCCCAGTCTGATCTCCTTCCATGGGCTTCCATCCCATTCAGAGATCTCCCTCTGCGTGCAGTGTGTTCCTTCTGGGGTCTGGGACTCAGCCAGTCTGTAGAGGAAGGTGCCGATATAGCCTAGTTTTCCCCTCTCGTCATCGGCGGCCATTCCTCCTCCTCCCGGCCGGTGGAGCCATCTTGAGAACCCCAGGCAAAGCGTGCCACTCTTTCTCCGGGCCTTTTTGGCGGATGTGGCCCATATTTCTCCATCCTCGGATGTGCCAGCTGTGTTCCTGCGCACATACCCCTGCAGCCTGTGCCAAAATCAAGCATTCTGCTCCCAGGATATCTCAGGATATAGGACCTACAGATGGAGCTCTGCTCTTCCCGTCCTCACATGCTGCGTGCCAGCTCCGCCCCCTCTGTTTAGTTATTTTTTAATTAATTGAAGTGTACTTTTTAGAAAAAAAAATTGCGCTTGAAAGACCACTGCACAAATACAGTGTGACATAAAACATTGCAACAACCACTATTTTATTCTCTAGGGTCTCTGCTAAAAATTCTATATAATGTTTAGGGGTTCTAAGCAATTTTCTAGCAAAAAGTACTGATTTTAATTTGTAAGCAACAAATGTCAGAAATAGGCCTGGTCTAGTGGTTGTAAAGGCACAAGACTTTTTTACCTTCTGTGTGCAACAGCCCCCCCAGCCTCGCTTAATTCTTACCTGAGCCCCCTCTCAATCCAGCAGTGTCCACGAGAGCCTTTTCTCTCCGGGGACTCACACTCCTGATTGGCTTTTGTCAATCACAGTCAGTGAGCCAATCAGGAGACATAGGGGGTGGGGTCAAGTCGCGGCTCCAAGTGTAATTGGACACACAGAGCCGCGGGTCGGGAGTGGGTCTACTTGGGTGCCCCCACAGCAAGCAGCTGGAGGGAGGGGCCAGGAGCGCCATGGGACCCTAAAAGAGGAGGATCCAGGCTGCTCTGTGAAAAACCACTGCATAGAGCAGGTAAGTAGAACATGTTTGTTACTTTAAAGAGAAAAAAAACAATACTTTTATATCCCTTTAAGTTACTTTTGCTCTTTCTTCATTTATGGAGATCTACACTGCCAACCAACCACTGAGTTCACAAGCCTGGTGATACATTGTCACTCATTTGAGAAGCAAGAAGGAGGAGGCTACTCAAAGACACTGCAATCTGTGAGCAAAGGTGAGTTGCTCAGAACTTAGCCGACAGAGTGAAAGCCTGAGTGGAATGCTGTTGGGTCAGATTATATGCAGCCTTTTCATTTTCAGTACTGTATACTGTATCTGCAATACCAATATGCAGTTGCTAATGCTACTTATATACAGTACATATTTCTCCTACGTTCACTGACAGACGCAGCTCTTCATGACAAGTGGGGTTTATTCTTGTCCCACGAAGAGTTAACTAGGCAGGGAAAAGAACAGCTGGCCCCTCCCATGGGGCCGTCCTCTCTTCCCACATAAACCCTCGCATAGCATAGCTCTTCAGTTTCAATGCCTAGTTTGCAAGGAGTTGACCTGACTTCCCTTTAGGGGAATTGCGGTCCTGTTTGTGACCGTTTTTTTTTTTTCTTTACTCTTTTACTTTTATTTTATTTTACTTCTATCAAGCAATCAATCTGCTATCAAGAAGCCGGCCGGGGCATAGAGAGTCCATGGGCTCTGTACTATCCCCAGCCTGGCCGACCGATGCGAGCCAGTCCTGCGGTATGGGGACCCACCGCATCGAGCCCGTTCCGTGCGGGCGGCCTGGGGTGACCCTCATCGATGCCCAGCCCCGGATGCGATTTGGGTAGGGCAATTTTCTAGCCTGAAGCATACCATCCAGGCAGAGGCGGAAGGTCTGCGACTGGGTGGCTACCCACTGCGCTCGTCAGGAGTGGTGAGTGAGAGTTCCTTCCTTCCCCCCTTTTTTCAGGGGCGGAAGGGGGACCGACGACCCTAAAAAAAAAAAAATTCTGGGTAGCCACTGGCAGGGGCGCATGGAGCTCCTTTTCACCTCCTTCACACCCCCCCTCCCCCCCGAACAGCACCCGATCGTCTGATAGTTGATCGGCCGCCATTTTGCGGCGGACCGCCGCCATTTTGCCGTAGCTGCGGACATGCTTGGCCTATGGGGCTTTCCCTCTAGTGCTCAGAGCGGCCGTTTGTGGTACTGCACATTCCTGTAGATGGGTTTTGGCCTCTAGTGTTCAACGGCGGCCCTCTTGGTGCCTCATGCTGCTGCAAAAACGTGTGTGGAACATTTTCCTTTCTCTGTGGAATGGTGTGTGCTGCTCTTCTGACGATCCTCCAGGGTGACAGGCAGCAAACAGCACGTATAGCTGGGCTCCCCTGTGGGTGCTGGTGGCGGCGGGTGCAGTCCTCCTGGGTTCCCTGGTGCGCTGTGGGGCGGTGGTGTGCGGCTGTGTGGGGGTGTCTCAACTTTTCAGTTTTCGCCTGCGTGTCACTTAGACTGTTTTGATGGGAGAACGATGGCTGATTATACTGCTGAACCTGCTGAGGAGGAATCAGCGGTGGCGCAATCTGCGCAAGGGGCTTTTTTGGACCAGCTGCGGGCGGTCTTTAGTGAATTTCTCCCCCGGGCGGGTGTCGCCCACCAGGCCCCCAAGAAGCGTCCCCCTCCTCCTTGTTCTTCAGGGGAGGATTCTGATTTGGCCTCCGGGGTCACTGGGACCCCACTGGACCTATCTGATGGGGAACTGGGCCCATCGGACGGTGAAGAGGATCAGGGGGCGGCGGCTGCGCGTGAAAAATCGCTGGTTTCCGCCATTATCGCTGGCATCCGCACTACGCTGCGATTGAGCCAGGATGGCGAATCGCAGACTTCTGTGTATATGTGTGGGTCCTCCAGGCCCCCGAGGGCCCCCAAGGCTTACCCCTACGATCAATTTTTCGATCATTTTATTTATCGTGAATGGCAGCGTCCACAGCATTCCTTTTCGCTGTCAAAACGGTTCGCTGCTCGCTATCCCTTTGAAGAAAGCTTTTTGAAAAAATGGGAATCGCCGGTGGTGGACCCACCGATGGCTCGCCTTAATAAGGCGACGACCATTCCTCTGGAAGGGGCTCCTTCCTTCAAGGATCCCACTGACAGAAAGACAGAGGCGCTGTTAAAGTCGCTCTTCTTGGTGGCAGGCTCGACTCTGCGGCCAGCCCTGGCGTCCGCCATTGCGGCGCAACATCTGTCTGAACGTATGGCGGAGCTCCAGACTGATCTGGAATGCGGCCGTCAGATGGATGCGCCGCAGAGGGCTGAGTTTTTGCTCCAAGGTTTCAAGTACCTTTGTGATGCAGCCGTCGATTTACTGCCTATGTTATCCAGAATAGCGGTGTTTGCCGTTATCCTCAGATGGATATTTTGGTTGCGTTCTTGGTCCGGGGACCATGCTTCCAAAAAAGGTATTACTGACCTTCCCTTTCAAGGTGGACGTCTATTTGGTCCACGGTTGGATGAGATCATTAAGCATTTCACGGTAGGTAAGAGTACTTTTCTTCCAGAGCCCCGCAGGCGTGAGTTTCGCCGTAGACAGGGACCTCCTCCCTCGGGTCAGAAGAGGTTTTTTTGCGCCCCAGGCGCAACAGGTAAAGGGAACCATCCCGGTAAAGTCGCTGCGGGGGCTGGAAAACGGCAATGGCAGCACAAATCCGAAAAGGCGGAGGACAAGCCCTCCTCAGCCTGATGGGTTGCCCCCACCCGGGCTTCGGGTGGGGGACGTCTTCTGGGGTTCGCAGACCAGTGGCTGGCTCACATTCCAGACCGTTGGGTCCGGGAGGTGGTGTCCACCGGGTACAGGATAGAGTTCAACACTCTACCCCCAGACAGGTTCTTCCCATCGAATTAGGGGCTCCTGCAGGCACGCAGGGAGGCTCTCTTCGGGGCTGTTCAAGCACTCTCGGACCAAGGGGTGATCGTGCCAGTGCCTCCAGCGGAGAGGTTTCTACTCAAATCTGTTCGTGGTCCCCAAAAAAGGGGGGGGGGTTCGGCCAGTACTGGACCTGAAGGCCCTGAACTGGTATGTCAGGGCGCGGAAATTCCGGATGGAATCTATCCGCTCGGTCGTGGCCGCCCTCCATCAGGGGGAATTTCTGGCGTCTCTGGACATCAGGGATGCATACCTCCATGTACCCATCTGTCCACGGCATCAGCGTTTCCTTCGCTTTGCAGTGGGAGACCTCCATTATCAGTTTGTGGCTCTCTCCTTCGGTCTAGCCTCAGCCCCTCGAGTGTTCACAAAACTGCTAGCTCCGGTATTGGCGTTGCTGCGACAGAGAGGCATTGCGGTAGTAGCCTACCTGGACGATCTGCTCCTGCGAGCGGAGTCCGCCTCGGCTCTGGAGGAGAATGTGAGAATCACAATGACCTTGCTGCAGGACTTGGGCTGGTTGCTCAACCTGCAGAAGTTGACGGTGTCTCCATCCCGTCACCTGGAGTATCTGGGTCTGATTCTGGACACAGAGCAGGCGAAGGTTTTCCTTCCTACAGCCAAGTTGATGGCACTGCAATCAGCAGTGCAAACCCTCCTGTCGCACAGATGATCTTCATTACGTTTCTGTATGCGGGTGCTGGGACTCATGGTCTCGACGTTCGAGGCAGTACCTTACGCCCAGAGTCACACTCGTCTCCTTCAGCGAGCAATCTTGGCTCAGTGGGACAGGTCCCCTCGGTCTCTGGACCTTCTGATCCGTCTGAGCTCCCAGACCAGGGCGTCTCTGACCTGTCTGCCCAGGGCCGTTGGTCGGCACAGGAGGCTCGGCTTCCCATCAATGTGCTGGAACTGAGAGCAATGAGATTGTGACTATCTCACTGGACAGTGAGGTTGCAAGGTCGTCCGATTCCAGGTGTAGAAAACTGGCAGGCGGACTTTCTTAGTCGCCAGCCGCTGGACCAGAGAGAGTGGTCTCTCCACCCGGAGGTGTTCAATTAGATTTGCCGCAGATGGGGGACACCAAACATGGGTCTCATGGCATCCCGGTTCAATCACAAGGTGAAGACCTTTATGTCCAGAACGAAGGATCCGTTGGCAATGGCCACGGACAATCTGGTGGCCATTGCCAACGGATCCTTCGTTCTGGACATAAAGGTCTTCACCTTGTGATTGAACCGACTTCTTTATGCCTTCCCTCCGATAAAACTTTTACCGCGTTTGATACGCAGGATAGTGGCGGAGGGAATACCAATAATCCTGGTGGCTCCAGATTGGCCTCGGCGCACTTGGTACGCCGACGTGGTGCAAATGATGGCAGACGCCCCTTGGCGGCTTCCATTGCGAAGAGATCTTCTGTCTCAGGGACCCATCTTGCACCCTGCTTTACCCTCGCTGGCTTTGACGGCGTGGCTATTGAGTTCCAGGTGCTGAGAGACAGGGGAGTCACTGACTCTGTGGTTCCTACCTTGTTGAAGGTTCGCAAGTGTACTTCTCGCAAGATTTACCACCTCACCTGGAAGGCTTATATAGCTTGGTGCGAGGCGGAGGGTCATAACCCTCGCTATTATGTGGTGTCTAGGGTCCTGACTTTTTTGCAGCAAGGCCTGAACAAAAAACTGGCTTTGAGTATTCTTAAGGGCCAGATATCGGCTCTGGTGATTCTTTTACAGAGACCCTTGGCGTCGCACTCGTTGATTTGTGCTTTTGTACAAGCTGTGCGACATGTGGCGCCTCAGGTGAAGACCCCGATGGCCCCGTGGGATCTGAATTTGGTGCTTTCTGTACTTTAGAAACCGCCATATGAAAAAATCAGGGAGATTTCCTTACAACTGCTGTTGCAGAAGGTGGCTTTTTTGGTAGTCATCACTTCCGCCAGACGGGTGTCTGAGTTGGCAGCACTGTCGTGCAAGTCCCCTTACCTAGTCCTACACAAGGACAAGGCGGTTTTGCGCCCATCTCCTTCGTTTCTTCCGAAGGTGGTTTCTTCATTTCATATTAACGAAGATATTGTTCTTCCTTCAGTGTGCCCACGTCCATCGCATCCAAAGGAAATTGAGTTGCATACTTTGGATGTAGTGAGGGCCTTACAAGTGTATTTAGCTTCTACAGCTTCTTTTTGGAAGTCTGATAATCTGTTTGTGCTGACAGAAAAAGCTTGGTGGCCTCGTCGGCTACTATCTCTCGTTGGATTAGACAGACCGTGACCCATGCGTATTCTGTTCGGGGCAAGATTCCCCCTTTTCCGGTCACGGCTCATTATACCCGGGCTATTAGCACCTCCTGGGCTTTCAGACACCAGGCTTCGGTGTCTCAGGTGTGCAAGGCGGCCACTTGGGCCTCGGTACACACTTTCACTAAGTTTAATAAAGTTAATGTGTTAGCATCTTCGGATGCTGCTTTTGGCCGCAAAGTTTTGCAGGCGGCAGTGTAGGCGCGTTGTCGCCTCCTTCAGAGGTTTTGTTGGGTACAGTTGTTATCGTTTACCCACCCCTCTTTTTGACACAGATTTGTGACATCCCCACTTGTCATGAAGAGCTGCGTCTGTCAGTGAACGTAGGAGAAAAAGGGATTTTATTAAAACGTACCGTAAAATCCTTTTCTCAGAGTTCACTGACAGACGCAGCACCCACCCCTCTGTGCTCTGTTCTTTGTACGGCTTGTGTACGAACTGAAGAGCTATGCTATGCGAGGGTTTATGTGGGAAGAGAGGACGGCCCCATGGGAGGGGCAAGCTGTTCTTTTCCCTGCCTAGTTAACTCCTAGTGGGACAAGCATAAACCCCACTTGTCATGAAGAGCTGCGTCTGTCAGTGAACTCGGAGAAAAGGATTTTACGGTAAGTTTTAATAAAATCCCTTTTTTATAGAATCAAAATCTTAAAGAGGAAACAAACCCAGATTGGGTTTACTTCCTCAATATAACCCTGTAAAGTAGAAGCATAATGGGCTACTATGCATTGCATAGTAGCCCATTATGTGCCACTTACCTGCAAACGAACCTGCGGCGTCCAGCGATGTCCCCGCTCCAGGCCACGTCCATCTTCTGCTCCTCTTCCTTCCGGGGCCACGACTCCGGCTCTGAGACTGGCCGGAGTCGCGTGACGTCACTCCCGCGCATGCGCGCAGGAGCCGCCAGTCACGGCACAGGGTCAGTATAGAAACGGCACGGAGGCCGTTTCTTCACTGCGCATGTGCCGTCATGACGTCGGCACATGCAAAACGCTGCATATCTCCTGAACCGTACAGGTTTGGGAGATATGCAGGGAATCTACAGGTAAGCCTTATTCTAGGCTTACCTGTAGGTTAAAGTGGTTTTCACAGGTTGACAACCACTTTAAGGTAAAACATTCTGTTCTGCCAGGTGTGACCCTTTAAAGCGATAGTAAACCCATCCATTTAACAGTTTAAAAACCAGTTACATTTCCGGCAAGTGCCGGAAATGTAACACTCCCATTGGTTGAGCTGTAAACCAAACTGTCAAACCATCCAATGGCTGGTGTCATAGCTGATCACATGTGCAGCGTCATGGCAGTTGTAGATTAAACAGAGGCCAAGATGACAGCTTCCTTGGCTGAAAATGACTTTAAAAGAGACAAGATATGAGAAGTGAACATTGCTGATTGGATGGCATTTTCCTGTTTTTAAAGCGATTATGCCATTATACACAACAGTAAGCAGAAATCATGGATGTATTGATAGACACTCCTCACCATATATGGCTCCACTGTGAAATGTTTTCTCTTTCTTCCATTTCCCACAGCTATATCTACAGATGAAGGTCACATCTTTGTGATTGGCCACACTGGGTGTGAACTTCAGTGAAGATGTGTAGTTTGGTCCGTCTCTGCAATGTATGACCCCATACTGTGTGCCCATCAGTCTCTCCTCTTCTTCATTATCTCCTCCATGGGACTCTGGGATCTCACAGACTTGTCCTCCTCTCTTCTCCAACCAAGTCACACTCGTGTCCTCTGGGCAATTGGTGGCTCTACAGTATAGAGATGTTTCTTCTCCAGCAATCAGCTTGGTAGGACCTTCAATGTCCATTACTGTGAAAGCTCCCATTTCTGCAAAATAATTGATTATGAACACATCAGCTACTAATTCAATTGCAAGGACATTTCTGTTCATACTATTGTTCTTGTTGTGCCAAAATGATTACATTATAAGATATGTGTTGATAAATAAAAGAGGGTGTAAGAAGATGTAAGATGACTTACACTCAGGGATACATTTGTTGTTATATGCAGCCTTAGTCTTCCCTTGGTCAAGCTGGCCCTACACCCTCTCCTGACCCCTGTGTCCCATTAGCTTGAGATGTTCTAAGGCTGAAAAGAGTCATTTCCACTATGCACTGGTCTTTGAGACTTCATAACAAGATGTAATGAAATATATGCAGTGTTTTTTCCCCAGAGAATAGGTACTCCCCCCTTCTTGGCCACCCCTTCTCTCCACCCAACTCCAAGCACCTTCCCTTGGTTCTATCCCATACCCACAACCCAGCACTGCCCGTTTTAGAGAATGCAGAACCAAGTATCATTTTGTGGAATTTGTATGGAATTTGTTAATGATAACAAGAAGGGCAGTAAAATAGATTTCCCTGCAACCAGCAAAAACAGATACCCCCAGCAACAACATATTCCTCATGCAGCAATAGATCCCTCAAGCAACAGTGGACTTGGGGGGGGGGGGGGGGGGGGGGGGGGGGGGGGGGGGGGGGGGGGGGGGGGGGGGGGGG
>BLSH010281199.1:23311-37659 GCA_018402905.1 Glandirana rugosa | reverse complement strand
GCCCTACACCCTCTCCTGACCCCTGTGTCCCATTAGCTTGAGATGTTCTAAGGCTGAAAAGAGTCATTTCCACTATGCACTGGTCTTTGAGACTTCATAACAAGATGTAATGAAATATATGCAGTGTTTTTTCCCCAGAGAATAGGTACTCCCCCCTTCTTGGCCACCCCTTCTCTCCACCCAACTCCAAGCACCTTCCCTTGGTTCTATCCCATACCCACAACCCAGCACTGCCCGTTTTAGAGAATGCAGAACCAAGTATCATTTTGTGGAATTTGTATGGAATTTGTTAATGATAACAAGAAGGGCAGTAAAATAGATTTCCCTGCAACCAGCAAAAACAGATACCCCCAGCAACAACATATTCCTCATGCAGCAATAGATCCCTCAAGCAACAGTGGACTTCTCCCCCCCCCCCCAACAACAATAAAACCACCACAACAAAATACCCCCCCCCCAACAACAATAGATCCATGCCAGCAACAATAGATCTCCCAGCAGCCAGCAACAACAGACCCCCACCAGCAACAATACATCTCCCAGCAGCTAGCATCAATAGACCCTCCAGCAGCCAGCAACAATAGACCTTTTCCTCAATAGTAGGTCCCTCCCAACCACCCCCCGCCCCCAAGCAACAATAGGTTCCCTGCTAGCAACAATAGATCCACTGCAACAATAGATCCCCCAGTGACAATAGATCTCCCAGAAGCCAGCGTCAATAGACCCTCCAGCCAGTGGCAGCTGGTGCTTAAAATTTCTGGGGGCGTCTCAAACTTACCCCCCCCCCCCTCGAGAGGCGAACACAGTGCTGGAGTTGCTGTAACTGTATTCCTCTGCATTTCCACTAAAAGACCTGAATACACAGTATCTCACAAAAGTGAGTACACCCCTCATATTTTTGTAAATATTTTATTCTATCTTTTCATGTGACAACACTGAAGAAATGACACTTTGCTACAATGTAAAGTAGTGAGTGTAAAGCTTGTATAGCAGTATAAATTTGCTGTCCCCTCAAAATAACTCAACACACAGCCATTAATGTCTAAACCGCTGGCAACAAAAGTAAGTACACCCCTAAGGGCCCAATTAGCCATTTTCCTTTCCCGGTGTCATGTGACTTCCCTTCCCGGTGTCGTGTTACAGGGTCTCAGGTGTGAATGGGGAGTAGGTGTGTTAAATTTGGTGTTATCGCTCTCACTCTCTCATACTGGTTACTGGAATTTCAACATGGCACTTCATGGCAAAATACTCACTTAGGATGAGTACACCCCAAGTGAAAATTTCCAAATTGGGCCAAAAGTGTCAATATTTTGTGTGGCCACCATTATTTTCCAGCACTGCCTTAACCCTCTTGGGCATGGAGTTTACCAGAGCTTCACAGGTTGCCACAGGAGTCCTCTTCCACTCCTCCATGACGACATCACGGAGCTGGTGGATGTTAGACACCTTGCACTCCTCCACCTTCCATTTAAGGATGCCCCACAGATGCTCAATAGGGTTTAGGTCTGGAGACATGCTTGGCCAGTCCATCACCTTTAACCTCAGCTTCTTTAGCAAGGCAGTGGTCGCCTTAGAGGTGTGTTTGGAGTCGTTATCATGTTGGAATACTGCCCTGCGGCCCAGTCTTCGAAGGGAGGGGATCATGCTCTGCTTCAGTCTGTCACAGTACATGTTGGCATTCATGGTTCCTTCAATGAACTGTAGCTCCCCAGTGCCAGCAGCACTCATGCAGCCCCAGACCATGATACTCCCACCACCATGCTTGACTGTAGGCAAGACACACTTGTCTTTGTACTCCTCACCTGGTTGCCGCCACACACACTTGACACCATCTGAACCAAATACGTTTATCTTGGTCTCATCAGACCACAGGACATGGTTTCAGTAATCCATGTCCTTAGTCTGCTTGTCTTCAGCAAACAGTTTGCGAGCTTTCTTGTGCATCATCTTTAGAAGAGGCTTCTATCTGGCAATGCTGGCAGCACTGATATGTCTATTTCCCAAAGACAACCTCTGAATATGACGCTGAGCACATGCACTCAACCATGGCGAGGCCTATTCTGAGTGGAACCTGTCCTGTTAAACTGCTGTATGGTCTTGGCCACCGTGCTGTAGTTTCAGGGTCTTGGCAATCTTCTTATAGCCTAGGCCATCTTTATGTAGAGCAACAATTCTTTTTTTTCAGATCCTAAGAGAGTTTTTTGCCATGAGGTGCCATGTTGAAATTCCAGTGACCAGTTTGAGAGAGTGAGAGCGATAACACCAAATTTAACACACCTGCTCCCTATTCACACATGAGACCCTGTAACACTAACGAGTCACATGACACTGGGAAGGGAAATGGCTAATTGGGCCCAATTTGGACATTTTCACTTAGGGATGTACATACTTTTGTTGCCAGCGGTTTAGACATTAATGGCTGTGTGTTGAGTTATTTTGAGGGGACAGCAAATTTACACTGTTATACAAGCTGTACACTCACTACTTTACATTGTAAAAAAATGTCATTTCTTCAGTGTTGTCTCATGAAAAAGATATAAAATATTTACAAAAATGTGATGGGTGTACTCACTTTTGTGAGATACTGTATGTCTTTTTCTACTATTTAAAACCTAAGGCTCTCAGTAAGCCAGAGAAGCAGCCTCTAATTTAGCATAATTTACATTCAAGCTACTTATAAAGCTAAGAACTCGTTTCCAGTAAATGATCACATAAAAGACTGAATCCTGCAGGTACTACATCTTTTAATTACCGAGTAGCCGAATATTCAAATATATTCCGGTGTAGGGATGTGCTCCCTACAAGCCTTGCGATTTTTCTGTTATTTTTGCAAAGCCTCTTGCAGAACATTATTACCAATGTGTACTAGACTCTGTTCAGTGGCAGGGGTGGGTGGACACAGACAGTCCTGTCTAGTCTGTTAGCTGGCCAACCTCAGGTTTTTTTTTTTTTTTTATTCCAATAACCTCAGGTTTATCATCAGTAGGATGGATCAAGATTTGACATAACTGAAAGGGACTGTTCCCCCCTGTTGGGAGAGGTCCTATGATAGAGGTCCTAGTATGTGCAGGTTGTGTGCTTGTTTGGAGGCTCCAAGGGCTCCTGCGCCTAGAGGGTGTGACTGTGCAAGCTGTGTCCCTGGTGTAGCTTTATGCTAAAGTTCCAGAGTAACAAGAGAACCCTAATGTTTTGTGGTTGCATTGCTCTAGTGGAAATTGTGAATCCTGGATGATGAGAGTCATCCAACAACTGGTATCCAAAAAGCTGTAGGAGCCCTGCACAGTCTTCTGTCCTCAAGTAAACAGTTGGGAATTGCATCCAAAGAGGGGACCCATGAATAAGTAAAATACCCAGGGACATGGTATTCCTAAAAGTGGAATCCTTTGAGTAACACTGTTTTTGGTAGCGGTACCAAAGAGAAAGATTGCACATAGGCTTCCCAATCTCCAACCTAGGCTCAGAATTACTAGTTAACCAGGATGTGGCTGAGTTAGTGGATGTAAGTGCTGCCAGGAGGACAGCACCACATGACTTATCTGCCCCCTCCTCCCAAAACATTCTCACATAGGAAAAGTATAAAGAGCATGGCCATGGCACCACTGTCAGTGAAGGCCAAATGGCTTACACAACTGCTGCTGCAGCTCCTCTCCCCTGCCTCGAGGGCTGTGAGAGGAAAGGAAAAGGCACATACATTGTCACAGGCTGTGTGCCTGCAGCCACCATTATGGGAAGCCACTTCCACCAACTCATGTGTGAAAGGGTTCTGTGATTGGATAGAGATGCAGTCTGGGAAAGGCCCACCCATTTAGTCAAGAGGACAATGTGCTGCTGGAACTGTATGGAACTGTGGGGAGTGTAGTCCCCTGAAAACAGCACCTGTTTATTAGGAACTTTGCAAGACTACAAGTCCCAGGAGAATGGTGCCAGAGAGATGAGGAAAAGGACTGGAAAACATGGGCTCTAGGTCAGTTTTCAACATAGAGGATGAGGAGAAGTGTGTTGTGTGAGACCATTTCTGAAGCTGAGAAGCATTCGCATAACACCATGTTGCAGGCTGCACTGCTGCAGATTTCCAGAAGCTACTGTTGCCGGAGGGACCACTGAGCATGTGCAGGGACCATGTTCTGAAGCGGAGGGACCAAGTGAGCTGTGGGACTGGGATAAGGTTTCTGTGCCCAGAACCTCTGTAACAGTGATCAGAGCCAGTAAAATTGCCTTCGGAGACCACAGGAGGCAACCTAATCATGCTTCCAGTCTTCCAGATACCCACGAGAATTAGAAACCATGACAAACATTTAGTGGTGAGAGGCTGCAGGCCATCATCTTTGCTGCTCTTTTATTCAACGAGACAGTATCATCCTTTTGGGGACCCCCAAGGGATTTATTTGAAGTTTACTTTCTTTTCCATTGGAATTACAAAAACAGGTATATCTCTGGCCAGTAGGTGAGGATAAGGAGAGACTGTCACTTTTAGCTTCTAAGTGTATAAAACCTGTATTTTGGCTTTCCTATAAGCCAAGCCCTAGGAAGTGTGGACTTTGTCCCATGAGCCAGATTTCATTTGTCTTATGAAATTAAGTTTGATAATATCTCATTTGTGGATTGATTTTTTTTCTTTTTTTTTTAGTTTTGTAACTGCTATTTGCTATTGTTTATGGTTAGTGTTACTGGTTTTTACTCTGCCAGGCATGCCATTATAATAATCACCCTTTCCTTCAGCCCTGGTCTGTCATAAGGTATGGTATTGTTGAAGGGTTGTTATCACTAGGAACCAAGGAACCCAATAATCCAGCGGCTTACTCGGGGGTGGCTATATATTATACTGCCCTTAAACAAGGTAAATTCAATAAGGACACAGGATACATTGATATACATTTCATACCTCAGCGTAGATCAGTTTATATTTTTGTATTACCTTTTTTTCTACATTTTCGATGCCACAAAAAAATCCCGATCCCAGCTCCAATTGTTATCAAACCCAGGATAATACAGAGAACAGTGACCACGTTGGATGATGAGCCTATACATTTAAAATAAGATAATGCTTAAATAAAATAAAGTGTTCTCTTACACATACTTTATAGAGAAGTTTACATAATAAAAAAATATTTGGAATGAGAAGTGGATGATTATTAATACCTTCATAGATTAGCTGGAAGTCCTTCTGCAGAGGTTCTTGTAGAGAGTCATGTTGGACTCTACAAAAGAAGATCTGGTTTTGGTCATCATTGGTCAATGTGATTGTCACAGTGCTGTCCACTTGGTATGTTCCATCTTTGTTCATTTGTGGTTTTCCCATGAACTGATTTCTCAGAACCTTGTCTTCTCTGTACCATGTTATCACGATATCTGGAGGGAGGAATCCAGTGGCCTTACAGGTCAGAGTGTTCTCTGTATTTCTCTGGAACTTCGGAATAAGTATGGAGAGTAGAGGTCTGGCTGCAGGAAACACAGATACAAGTTATAAAGTGGTATATAGTGTATATATACATTTATTCAAACACTGTTCATAAATTAATTTACAATGGGCCCGGTATATGAATGTGTTGGGTCCTAAAGTATATTTAAAGTCAAAACTTTTGTTTTTTTAGTTTTGGATACAGTAAAGAAGGGTTAGAACCTGTATAGGTAGTTCTTGCTGGAAGTAGATGGAATGTGTGAGGCTCTGGAACTAGATAATAGCAGCGTGCAATATCATTTAGGTCTTAAAGCGGAGTTCCACTTGTTTTTTGGTTTATTAAAAGTCAGCAGCTACAAAAAGTGTAGCTGCTGACTTTTAATAAACAGTAACTTACCTGTCTCCCGGTCCAGCGATGGCTGCGCCCGAAGACTCGCTCGCCTCCCCCCTCCTCTCGATGGCCCCGCCATTCCTAGTGTGGGCACCCGGCTCAGCTTCACGGCCGGACACCCACTGCGCATGCGCGAGTCGCGCTGCGCATTCCTAGTGGCCAGGCAATCTTCTGGGACCTGTGACGTGTCCCTGAAGATTGCCAGGAGGGAGGGGCCACCTAGGAGGAGAGGAGGAGTCGCCCAGGCGGCCCAGAGGCGGAAGGTGGAAGAAGGACAGGAAGTCCCTCTGAAACCTGGGGACACACTGCCCCCCAAAAAAATGACATGCCAAATGTGGCATGTAAGTGAGCGAGGAGTGCTTAAAGCGGAAGTTCCATTTTTGGGTGGAACTCCACTTTAAATAGTGATTAATGATAATAATGATTACCTACTGCTCATGTACACTAGCAGCTTCTAAACTTAAGTTTAGGAGATTTTGGCGTTTTTGTTGCTAAAGCTCCTAAACTTAACTTCGTTAAAGCTTATGTGCCCATGCACACTAATGCCCCGTACACACGATCTGAAAATCGGACGACAGATCGTCCGTTTTTTTTCTGCATGCTAATCGTACGACAGAATAAAAAATCTGAAGTGATGTGATGTTATGTGTTGTAGTGTATTTGTATTGTATTTTCGGATGACAACGGTACTGATTAAACGAAAAACGTACGATCTGGTACCATGCAATCAAAATTTTCATGCTTGTCCGATCGAATATTATCTGATGAACTGTCATGATCGGCTCTCGTAAGCGGTGTACTAATGATCCGATTATCGTACAATCGCATCGTATGCGGTACTTTTCGCCCGGTTTTCGGATCGTGTGTATGGACCAATAGCCTTTTACAAGGGTTCAGAAGCTGCTGCCCTTAGGCGAGGTTCAACCCCCCTCTCCTGAATGCAGAAGAATTGCGTTCAGGATAGGAATTGTTTGACCGCCGGCCTCAAACCGCAGCGAAATTGCGCTAAAATCGTTGCTTGATTTTTGCCTAGTCCATGTGTACATGAGCCCTTAGGCATGTAGGCAGGTGACAACAGATGATTTGATGTTAGACATGTGCAATTCGTAATGCTCCGAATATAAATTCGACCAAATTTTTGGTTATTCAGAGATTCGGATGTATCCAAATCTCTAATGAATTAGTAATGAATAGTAACAAATTTTATTGAAATCTGTTAAAATTAGTTTTGTTTATTCGTTTTTTTTAACGAATTCCCAACTTTTCAGAATGACTAGAATTCGGACCAGTTGAAAAACGATCAACCGATTCTAATTCTGTGTAAAGAATAGCTGGTTGTTAAGCCGCCTGGGTCCTTAACCATGAGTCATCATCTGTCAATGAGCTTCTCCAATGACAGATAAAATCTATACAAGACCCTTATCCGAGCATGCAGCCTGGCAGGTCCCCCCCTCCTGAACCAGGCCACATGCCATCAACATGGGGGGGGTGGGTGCTTTGGGGCGGGGGGCTCTGCCATGCCCATACCCCAAAGCACCTTGTCCCCATGATGATGGGCACAAGGACCTCATCCCCACAACCGTGGCCGGTGGTTGTGGGGGCCCCCGGATCCAGCCCCCCTACCCATTCACCAACAAAGTGTCAAAAAGTAATAAAAACACAGAGATGGTTTTTGAAAATTCCTTTATTAAAAAATAAAAAAACTTGTCCCTGATGTAGATCCATCATCAATCAAGCCGCCGCACCCGGAAAAAAAAAATGCTCTTCCGCCACAGAGGCCTACTGCAAACTCAACTATTTTAGAGTTCTTATATGGTAAGGGACGGGGTCACCTGTCTATGTCACCTGGTGGCACCGCCATTTCTGCCATCACTGACCCAGCATGCACCTCGGGTCTGGTATGGATTATGGGTGGACCACCCCGCCGTGAGGTTTCCCTTAAAATCCATACTAGACCCGAAGGGCCTGGTATAAACTGGGGGGGGACCCCGCGCTGTTTTTTTAAACACTTTTCTATTGCTGGGCAATACCGGCATTCTTTTCTTTACATTCATCTGTCAGTGGGGAAGCCAGCTGACAAATGATGACTCATGGTTGTTGAGAACACGGGCGGCCAGCTTCCCGGCCTACTGCTTAACAACCAGCTATTTCTTCACACAGAATTCGAATTGGTCGATCGTTTTTCGACTGATCCGAATTCTAATTGTTCTGAAAAGTTGAAATTCATTAGAAAATGAATAAACTACATGTTTTTGGCAAAGGTGGTGGTCATTGTGGTAGTGAAGGGAGTTATGTGCTTGGCACTTTCACTAGCGGCCACTTCCCCACTTTCTGGGACTGGACCTGCGGCCCAGAGTGCCTAGGGACCCAGCCTGGAGTCACAGAAGAGAGATGTAGAGGGGCCTACAAGAAGAGAGCAAGCAGGAAGAATGGAGAGAGAGCATTTCCTGTATCCAGTAGCAACACTGGATTAGTTACCGAGACAGAGGTGACGGCATTGCTGGATTGGTGGAGACCGGCACAGGCTCTGTATAGGCCCCTAAATGCTATACACCTCGGGAGTGGTGATCTCTAACAAAGAGTGTGCCTGAAATGTTTCAACAGTGTAAAGAAGTCAGCCCCGGGTTACAAAAGTTAACTGTGAAAGTTGCTACCTGCTTCTAAGTTGAAGTTGTGCCTTAATGCTGATTTCATACCCCTGCCCAGTGTTTAGGCATTAACAAGCGCAGTTTCTTAGTGTCCCCACTAGGGCGCCTTAGATCCCACCCACAGGCAGATTTCAGAGGAGTGGTGGCTGAAAGTCAAGTAAGTCGTACCCTATGATTTCCAATGAGTATCATTCATATCTGTGCGACTATAAGTCGCAGCGACTTCAAAGTAGACCCTGCACTACTTTAGTCCGACTTTGATGCAGCTTGAGGTCCATAGACCTCAAGATTACACAGGCATTGCTTCAAGCCGCATCAAAGCCATGGCAAAATCATGTCAGTCGCGGCAAAATCACGCATAAATTACGGCAAAGTTTCGCGACTCTCAGGTTGTACAAGTGTGAAGGGGGCCTAAATTAATTTTATTCAGAATCTGGTATGATAAAAAGCCAACATGTCTTGGGGGTTCTTTGAGTCCCTCTTCATCAGGGCTACAAATAACATATAAAAGATTGTCATCAGTATACAAATTGACTGGTGTGTTAGGTATAGAATACTAAATCTAAATACCTAGGCATTTGATCATTGTATAGCATTCACAATTGTAACATAATATGCTCACCCTTATAACCGTGTTTAATTTATAGCTCAACTATGAACTTTTATTGATTTTTAATCTTTTTTTGTCTCTATTTATATGTTACTTTTTAATTCTAATAACATGTTACTTATCTACTTTTTAAATACATTTTCTAATAATTGTATATATTTTTATATATTATTATTGTATGGCGTTTCCCTATATGTTATTGTTTTGTTTTATAATACAATTAAAAATTAAAGTGGTTGTAAACCCTATTCATGAAACCTGACCTAAGTACATATATCTCTTATCTCTCTCCAAAGCCCTAAGTCTCATGTCTTTCTGCTGCTCCGTTCCTCTCTTATCAGCATGATGATTTCTGACAAGTTCTCCCACACAGGAGATAAAAGCAGCTGGAAATGTGTGTGGGGTAGATACATTAGCAGAGAGCTGCTCTATTCAGACGGCTCTCACACAGTGTATGCCCAGACTCTCCTCCAACTGCTGGAAGAGGAAAAAAGATTTGTAACATGAGCTGCACTTTCTAAAGCATATAGAAAGCTGAAGACAGCAGATATACATGTAAAACTTATGTAGGGAGATTTGTTTCATCCCTGTGTATGCTGTTCACTTCACTGGGTATAGGAGAGAGTTTACATCCAATTTAAATTACATTTTTTTTTTTTTTTTATGATACAAGATTTTGAATAAAGTTGCATCTCTATGAAAGTTAAGTGAAATGTCCCTAATGGATCACAGACTGCAACAATAAGTAAATACAAAAATAAACTGTCAGGGGTTTTATCCAGTGCTCCATTTTTGGGGTGGGGGTGTGGGGGTGGCAATTAAACCACCGGACACCCCCCCACCATTCGGTTGGTTGATCGCCAAACCCCACCCCGGTCGCTCGCTCGTCCACTCACCACTTACCCCATCTAGGTCATGGACAGCTTTGGCTCCTTCCCAAGTCTCCTCCTCCTCCTCGGCAGCCAATACGGTCGCTTGTCTCGGCCAATTGCTTACTGATTGGCCGGGAGGAGAACTAGGAAGACAATAGCGAATATTAATTCATTATTGTCACACAACTGAGTGGGTTTAGGGCTCCGAGCCCACCCTTTTTCAAAGCTAATTAAAGCCTCAGGCTCGTATCGTGTGCTTCCAAAAAAAAAAAAAACCCAGTTGAAATCCATGCGTCTGGCGCCCTGCATGTAGATAAGGGGTCAGACGCATGGATTAGTGGGCAGTGCCCCTGCACCCCTAGTGGATAGGCCGCCACTGGTTTAAACCCTTCCATTACCCCTCTGACATAAAGAAGTCTAGCAAGAATTGTATGACTGCTCATGCAGATCCTGTTCCCTCCATTTCTCTACCACAGAAGCCAGTACACATGGTTTACTCATGATTGAAAGTGGTAGTAAACTCTGTTTTACCACTTGTACCTACAGGCAAGCCTATAGTAAGGCTTAGCTGTAGGTACTGTGAATATCTCCTAAACTTCCATGGTTCAGGAGATATTCAGAGTGCATGCAGCCAGTGACGTCACCTTCAGAGCCCGTGTTTTAAATGGCAGCTCCCATGTGCGGGAGTGATGTCATCGCACCCCCCCGCCACTCATGTAGCCAGAGGACGCAAACTTAGAAGGAAGACCGGGGGAAGGTGTCAACCCTCACAGCGGTGACAGCGTGGCGCTGAAGGGCTTTGTTCTAAGTTAAAGTGGTTGTTACGCCACTCTAACATGTATGCACCATCAGCACCATCTCCTATTTCAGTGTCCCTCTCTGTGTGTGATTTATTAAAAGAAAATGCTGTAAATAACTAATTTCAATGCGGCGGTTTGCGATCATCTGACCGGCCAGCTCTCTCCTTTCCTCCTCTGACAGATGCCGCGGGAGGAGCCGAGATTACCTCACCAACGTCAGTCAGGAGGGAAGGAGAAGGGGAGGAGGAGGGAGTCGGCCGGTCATGTGATCACAGATCGTCATTCTTAAATGAGGTATTTACAGCATTTTTTTAAAAATAAATCAAACACACAGGGGGACACTGCAATAGGAGACAGTGCTTATAGTGCATACATGTTACAGTTATCCATCAGCATGGGGGGGGGGGGTGACGGCACTGTTAGAGAGGAGACAGAGAGCAGGGTTGCGGGTGAGGGAGGCACATAAACTGACCACGGTGTCAGGGCTCAGCAGCCATGATAAACTGTGGTCAGCGTACAGAGGGGAGGATAGAAACTGGCAGGATCAGCCAGGTTTTTAGGTGTTACAGGGGGCCAAACAACACAGCACAAGCACTGTGTCATATAACATGGTTTAGGGAGCAGGATCCATTTTTTTTTGGGGGGGGGGGGGGGTTAACAAATGCTTTAAGCCTATCATAATGTGCTAGTATGCGATGCACACTAGCACATTATGACATTGCCTTGCAGGGGATTTTTTTTGTTTTCATCAACTTCGGTTTACTACCACTTTACTGGAACCTCTACCTATGTGAAAAAAAAACTTAACATGCCTTTGTCTTTATTAATTTCCCTTTTTAGCTAAGATCAAGCTGTTCAACAAAAGTGACAAATGATGGGACAAACTACTATACAATCAGGGCGTGGAATAAGTTGTAGGCACAAGTTTAGCTTCCTTTTTCAACCTTTAGATTAAATGAGGGTGCAAAAAAATTACGTTTTCAAATGTTTTTCTTTTGTAACAGAAATGATAAAAATGAGTGAACACGGTGTTTTATGGAAACAAAACATGGCAACTGTTAAAGACACACAGTGCTTTGGAAAACAAAATGTTGTCCAGTTACCAGCATTTTTACAATAGGCATTACACTGATTTCTTCAAAAACTAAACATGAAAGCAATAGTTAACCCGACATTTACCATTTTTATCCAGTTGGCTTCCTCGTCCTTACCTAGCACTTCAAACAAAATCTCCTTCTCCTTCCTTTCAGGGATGTAGATAACGGTACACTTATAGATGCCCCCATCAGAGATGGTCACATTGGATAGTTGTAGTGAGACAAATCCGTCCCCCAGGGATTCTAAATTGAGGGAAATCCTGGGATCTTGGGTGGAGAAGCCTTTGTTGTCATATGTGAAGATGACTTTTTCCTGGAAACTCCACAAAACAGCCAGGAAGTTAAGATCCAGCGGCTGCTTATTCACTGAGAAGGTGCAGTTGAGGACGGTGTTGCTGGTGACCAGGGCCCTCTGTGGGGAAGGAGCAAAGACATCCAAAGCTGCATCTATTGAGATACACGGATTGGTAAGAATAAGAAAAAATAATACTCAAGAAATGCATCAGGGCTCAAGTAAATTGAGTCCCCGGGGAACGAAATATAGAATGCAATGTACAAAAATTATACTTTATGTAAAGCACTTCACTGTTGATCCTGATGATCATTATCTCTGGTATGGAAAGTGATGGGAAATTACCATTTTTTGATGTCCTGGAATATGAAGTGAGTTGAAATCTTCCAATGGGGACACCTGTTCTGGTAAAAACTGTAACATTCCCTTATTTGGAGAGATATCCCCTTACAACCTGCTTTGCCTATGGGACAAGAAATCAAGGAAAATCTTCATGATGGGACACAGAGAACAAAAACAAACCTTTTCTGGGTCCGAACTAGAACTTTAGGGTTTTAGGCTTTAGATACACTTTAATGTAGTTATGTTTCTTGATTAATAAAATATTAAATGTATTATCTTAATTGCACAGTACAGGACACAGCAAAGTATTCATAGACCAAAAGATAGAGGCTTATACCTTCAGGTGATTGGACACCGGCAAAGCTTTCAATTACATGACCCTGGGCCCCTTCCCTAGAAACCTACCCCACTCCTTGAATCCTCCATTTTTTGCTAATGTCCCAAGGTGATGTAATCTTTCTGAGAAATCACTATTAGCTTAGCTAGTTATTTTTTGTTTTTCTTTCATATTTTAACTTTGGTTTCTTCAATCAACTCAGCATTTCCTTTTAATACCACTGCAAAACAGAGCATCTAGATTGGCGCAAACTCTGTAAAACATGGGAGCCTTACCCAGACACCACAATGTGGTAGGGATGGCCTGTAATGTTGCTTCTGGTACTGAATCCTGCATGGGCACTTACCTCGGCACTGCAATACAAGCAGTCAGCCGTAGGGTGTTATACAGGTCCAGGGCTGTGGTTCATCTTTACGGAACTCAGTCCACAAAGACCCCTCTGGGGGTATGCCCACCATGATGGGTGAAACCCGGACTTTATATGCAGTCCAGTATGGTGGACAGGTAAGACAGGATCACCCATATGTTTCTGACCTTTACTTTTAATCAATACTTGAATTGTATTTACTATGGTGTAAATTTGGAGTAATTAACTCAACCACTCAGAGCGTAGTCTCAAGTGAATGACCACACCGTTTGTCACACATTTCACCGCCACTTCCTCCTAGAGCCCTTATAAGATACTTCCTCCCTGTGTGTCCTTCCTCTAGACACACTTACCCTATTATCTGCACCCTACTCTGTGAATGCCCCACATGGGAATACCCTCACACGTAGCTATAGCAAAGACCAGGCGAAAGGGAGCCATTGCAAAATCGCAGGTGAACATTCATTCTGTCAAATCTTAGTGATGATGTGCCTCTCACTCTAACATCCACCTCTGCATCTTAATCTAATCACCTTTGCAGCACCTTGTGCTTCCTTGGGATCTCAATATGGTTCTCTCTACTCTGCAGAAACCACCATTTGAGCCCATCAGGGGCATTCCCTTAGATGACCTCTCCTGCACAGTGGGCTTTTGGTAGCTATCACCTTAGTCAGCTGTGTCTCTATCAGTTGGCAGCTTTATTTAAACATATTAGAAGATACAAAGTAGCCAGTACTCCTATTATGTGACTGATGCATGAGTCATAATAGCTGCAAAATAACTAATTGGCTATAACATAGTATAGGGCAGGAATCTTGAATTAAAATTCATGGAGGTCCTGTCATTGAAATGTTCTTCCCGCAGTCTGAATTTCATGTTTGAGCTATAACACATCACTGCCCCTTTATATGAGTGTTTTCTGCCTCCTCTTCCCATCATAGCCCCCTTTACATCTCAGTCCCCTCTTTACATCAGTGTCCTCAGCGCCCCCTTTACATTATATCCCACTCTTTCCATCAGTGTATCACAACCCCCATTACACCAGTGTCCTCAGCCCCCCCCCCCCCTTCATATCACAAAACCCCTTTACATCATTTTAGTGTATTATCCTCATGACCGATGAAACATAGAAGATTATACAAATTTATTTCGACGGTTGACTATCTCTGTGTCGACTGATTCCACTATCGATGG
>BLSH010281192.1:46224-59853 GCA_018402905.1 Glandirana rugosa | reverse complement strand
TTCCCACTCACCCGATCTTTTCTTAATGTCTGATATCTCTCTAATGAGACAGCCTTGCAAGAAGGCCTTGAGTGAGCCTCATACTAAGCGCTCACTAGCTGAACCCCGATTGAATCCTATAAACTCCACCATGGCCCTGGGGATATCATCTGTTGGGAGAAATAAAGTAAGTCAGAATGAATTCACTCTCCATAAGGGTTTCTCCACTGGCAAAGATATATCTAAACGTACCCAAAATGGGGAATGATCAGAGAGCACCCGGGGCTCATATGCTGAGTCTAAAACATATAACAACATCAGTGAGGTTCCCAAGCCCAGGTCAATCCTAGACAGCCCCTTGTGATTGAAAACCTGTCTACAACTACCCAGAAGAAGGTATTCCCCCTGAAAGCCGGCAAATCCACAATAAAATCCATACTGATATGAGTCCATAGAGCATGGAGAACAGGTAGTGGTTGTAGTAGGCCTTGAGGAACAGATCGAGGCATTTTCTTCTTTTCAAATAGTTTTTATTGAAAAAATGCTGTCAATACAATAACAAATATATATTACAATTGAATAGTAAGGCAGGTAATTACATTTAAGATACTTTGTTGCCAATATATTATTATTCATGTAAGGCAATGTTTGTGGCTTTGTGCCCAGTAGTGTCGAATCCTCCACAGGTCTCCCCCCTCCCCCGGAGCACCCAAACTGGGATCAATCTGTGCTCCGGGGGGTGAGATGCACCCCAGGAAAGCTTTTTGTGCAATCAATATCCTCATATTTTATATTCATTCAGGAGTAACTTCAATTTTTTCACGAATTTAACACCGCGTTAAATATTGGTACTTATTGATACTGTTAACAAGGAAAAGTTTTGAGTGAAGGAAAGAAAGAAAAAACTAAAGAATAGAAAACCAAAAGGGAAGAAGTAAACGCGAGAAAGAGAAATACAAATACAGAATGAGAACTACTTTTAGTAAATCCACATAGACACCTCCTGACCCTCAATGAATGGATATCATGTCCATTGACATATCCATGTTCATGAATAAGCTTGTCCAGCTGTTCCAACTCTGAACTACCACCTGTACTGAATCTGTACTATATGCTAACAAGTGTTCGTATCTGGCTATCGTTTGTACTTTATGGATGACTGCAGAGGCCTGTGGTATCCAGAGGGAAGCCAAATGTATACAAGCTGCTGTTAGGATATGAACAATTATAGCGTGGAATTTTTGGGGAGCTCTCTCCAGTCTGAGATACAGGAGAGCCAGTTCTGGCGACGGGGGGATCCGGACACCTGTCACCCTGTGAATCAGGGAGAAAATTTCCTGCCAGAAGTTGCGGAGGCCCTTGCAAGTCCAGAATATGTGGTATAGGGTGCCTGGTTCTCCGCACTCTCTCCAACATTTTGAAGTTAAATGTGGGAAGATTTTTTTTAATTTTGAGGGGACATATAGCTTCTATGGTTTATCTTCAAATAATTGTCCCATTTATCTACACACCTAGATGCTTTGAACGTAGTTTATCTAGCTCGTTTCCACTCCAAGATACTGAATTTTATGTCTAAATCTCTTTCCCAAGCTAGCATAGGGATCGTCTTATTGAATTGGTTGACAGGTAATTTCTGGGAGTAAACCTTGGAGATGCCCTCCTTCTTGTAGGGCCTCTCCCTTATCAACTCCCATATCTCGCCCATTACCTCTATTGTTTTAATACCATATTTTGCTAGTAAGCGTTTTACGTGTAATGTCTTGTAGAAGTTGTATTTTGGGTCATCTAATTCTATATCTTTAATATAGTGAACACTGTGGTCCACCCAGTTTTGTACATAGATATTTGGAATAATGTGCTCAATGACCTTGATTGGGGAGAGTATTTGTGATTTTGTAAATTCTGTATTGGGCCTATTGTGTATCGAGTTCCAAGCTTGGATAGAAGCTTGTATTGCTGGTAGATTAGGTGTTTTAATTGGAAAGACTGTTCTACATGCTAGTAGTAAGGATGAAAGGTTTTTGTTATTTGTTGACGCTTTTTCAATGCTAACCCATAGTTTGTCAGTGGAATCATCGCACCAGGCATGGAGCTGGTCTATCAGCGCCACCCTATGATAGTGTTCTAGCGTCGGGAGACCGCTTTTGTGTTTTATTAGGGTCGAAAATCTAGGCACTTTTCCCTGCCATATATAGCGCCTGAGGGTGACATTAAGCTTATGAAAAAATATATGTGGAAGTAAGATGGGGATTGTTCTAAATAAGTACAACATTTTTGGTAGGACTAACATCTTATATGCTGCTATTAGACCCAGCCAGTTTAGTTCGAATTTGGCTATACGTGTCAAGTCCTGAGAAACCGTCTGTATAAGGGGTACAAAGTTTGCCTTATACACCTCGGTGATCGGGGTTGTTAATTTTATTCCTAAGTATGGAAGTGTTCCCTTTGTCCAGGTGAAGTTAAATTGTGATTGAAGATCTACAAGTTTCCGTCTGGTAATGTTTATGGGGAGGATAAGCGATTTTGTAGTGTTCAACTTATAATATGAGACTCTACTAAACTCCCATATGACTGCCTTTACCACTGCCAGGGAAGACTCCGGATTGGTTAGGGATCGTACGACATCATCTGCAAATAAGACAATTTTATGTTGAGGACCTCTTATTGGGATTCCAGTTATAGCTGTGTTTTTTCTGATTGCCTCTGCAAGGGGCTCCATCACTAAAGTAAAAATCAAGGGAGATAGGGGACACCCCTGCTGCGTGCCATTTGTAATTTGCAAGGTTGTGGATAGTGCATTGGAAGTATAGATGTTTGTGGAGGGGAGAGTGTACAGTGCAGAGATCGCCGACAGGGCAAAGCCCTGCAGGCCAAATTTGCGTAAAACCACCTGTAAGTAGCCCCAATGCACTCGGTCAAATGCTTTCTCCGCATCGAGAGCGAGGAACACCTTGGGCGTCCTCCGCTGCTCGACTATGTACAGAAGGTTTAGCATTCGCCGAGTGCCATCTGGGGCCTGGCTGCCCTGCACAAATACCGTCTGGTTTAATAAGTTTTGGGGTAACTTTCGCTAGCCTGTTGGCTAGCACTTTGGCGTATATTTTTAAATCGGAATTTAATAAAGATATAGGGCGAAAATTTTGTGGACTTTCCGGAGTCTTCCCTTTTTTGGGCAGTGTAACTATTGTAGCCTGTAGCATCTCTGCAGGTATAGAAGTGGCCTCAGCCATGGTATTGAACAGTGCTGTCATATGCGGGACTAGTTCTCCTAGTAAGCTTTACAGTACTCAGATGTGAAGCCGTCGGCTCCTGGTGATTTATTATTAGGCATTACTTTTATAACATCCACAACCTCATCATGTCTGATACGGAGGTGAGATCTGTCAACTCCTCTTATGTCAACCTTGGCAGAGTGACTGAGTTCAAAAAGTTCAAAATGGATAGGTCAGTGGGTTATGGGGTAGTTGGGTCTCTGTCCAAATTGTACAGGGCCCTGTAGTATTTTTGGAACGCCTCAGCAATGTGTTCCGAATGAAACACTTTTGTTTGGGTTTCTGGGTCTAGGATGTGACTTATCTTAGAGCTAATCCACCTCTGCTTTAGATAGCTTGCTAAAAATTTGCCTGCCCTATTATTTTGGTAATAGTGCAATGCTTTAAATCGTCTTGTCATATTTTGTGTCTAAGATAGTCTTCAACTCATTCCTCAATTTTGTCAACTCTACTAGTTGGTCGTCTGCCAAGGTGCTTTTATGATGGGATTCTAGGTGTTTAATTTTGGATAACAAGTTAGACATCTTTTGCATTTTTTGTCTCTTTTCACTGGCCGCCATCTGAATCAACAAGCCCCTTACATAGGCCTTGTGGGCGCACCAAACTATGGGTATAGACATGGCCGGGGTAACGTTTTTTCCAAAGAATTCATTAATATCAGATTTGAGCTTGTCTTTATGTGGCGACCTGGAAAAGATGCTTACATTGTTACGCCACCTATAGACAGGATTTTGAATGTACATTTCTGCTACTGAAATAGAAATTGGTGTGTGGTCTGACCACAGGATTGAATGTATTCTCGCCTCTTCTACTTTAGATAGTGTTGACATATCTGACACAAAGAGATCAATACGAGTGTAAATGTTATGCCTTGCTGAATAATATGTATAGTCTCTTTCTGCTGGATTAAGGCATCTCCATATGCCGTACAAGTCTTCCTTGGGAAGAAAAGCTTGTAGAGTGTTGCGAGAGCGTGATGTCACTGTGGAGTCTAACCTGTGGTCAACAATGGAATTAAAATCACCACATATGAGCAGCTGTCCTTTGCGTATTTGGTTAATTTTTCTTAAGAGTCTGAGTAGAAAAGCAATAGGTCGCACATTTGGTGCATATATATTGACTAGTGTGTATGTAATATTATTGATGTCGCACACCAAAATGACATATCTCCCTTGCTGATCCAGTATTGAAGTTTGTAGATTAAACGTAACTGAGTTTTTAATTGCAATCATAGTTCCTCTCTTCTTCACAGCTGCATTTGCAGTAAAGATGTGGGGGGTAAAATTTGTGCGTACATTTAGGCGGTTTAGCGGCCATGAAGTGAGTCTCCTGTATGCAAATAACATCAGCCAAGAGGTTCTTGGCCTCTTGCCATAGGGTGTTCCTTTTATAAGGACGGTTTAGTCCATTGGCGTTCAGCGAGACAATTTTAAGCACCATTTTGAAGTGTAAGTAAGTGAGAATTTGTTGAGTTATAATCTTTTAAAGGGTTAATATGAAAAGGTACCTGGATTGTTGTACGGATCTTGCACTTCTTCAGAGCTAGGTGATGTGGATGCTTCTATCTCCCATCGTGTGCATGTCTTAGGATTAGAGGCGGGTCAGTGGTGTCCTTAAATTGCTTGTAACAGGAAAGATAAACATTAAAACAGAAAGAGAGAAACAAAAAAACAGTCATTTTAGAGCAGTGATCACTGCTTTTGTAGAGGAGCGTAAATGCTCAACTGAGCCGCAGGGTTCCCAATATATGATGACCTGTTTAAAATGATTTACTAGCACATTTCTCTTCAGCCTGGTACTTTTTCCCAATCTGGTTTGAGTGCCCTGGGTGGATTACCCTCTTTGTCGTTCGCTACATCATCCAGCAGAAGGCCCCATTGTTTGGCCATTTTCATCCCTTGTTCAACTGTTAGGACTGTGAAGCTTTTGTGCTCCCATGTAACAAGGAGCTTAGCAGGGAAGCCCCACTTGTAGACCACATTGTGATTGTGATATCATTTAGTGAGTGAGACAAGCTTGCTGCAGGCTTGCATCGTGTATTTGGATAAATCAGCGAAAAGAGTTATTCCAGAGTACGGTTCAGGTAGCAATGGGGCCCTTCTGGCCCTCTGCATAAGGGCTTCTTTAATGTGGAAAAAATTACTCCTGGCGATCACATTGTGAGGCACATTATCTGGCAGGAATGCCGGTTTAGGGAGTCTGTGTGCACTGTCTACCTTGATTTCTCTCTTAGGTGCGTCAGACAAGAGGTCCGCTACGAGTTGCTGAATGTGATTGCGCAACTCCAAAGGGGGTACCGTTTCCGCAACCCCCCAGAACTTCACATTGTTGCGTCTTGAGAGGTCTTCAAATCTGCTAATTTCAGTTTGATCGCTGTTAATTCCTCTTCTGCGTCATTGTGGGCATCCACCAACTCATTGTGGGCTACTGCAAAATCGCCCATCTTGTCCTCTATATGGTGCAATCTGTCCCCTATATCCTCCACTTCCCTTTTGATCTGCGTGATTATGGATAGCATGTCCCTATGCAGGGATCCTCTCAGGGATACCAACATCTCCTTCATTGTTTTGTCTGACAGGGGCTGTCCCACTGTGGGGTAGTCTATGCACTCTATGAACTTCCTGGTGGTATCGTCATTAGAGTCAGTTATGCCCCTATCACGTGCTGTTTGGTGTTCAGACAACCTCTTAGCCTTGGATTTCACCAGGCTGCTGCTTGGCGAGATTGCAGGAGAGGAGCGGTTGCTGCCTCCGGAGTCCGTTCCGTGTGGTGTGCTGTGTAGCGAGGGAGAGCGCGGCTGCTCTACGTCTGCGCCATGTTTGGTAGGCCGCACTCCCTCCGCGCCAAAGTAGTTGGTCAGCTTACGGGGCTTGGAGAGCGACTTTTGTTTCCCCATGGTAGCTGCCGGGTCTACTTTGGTTGGAAAGCTGAAACAGGCTCTGGTTGCTGGGCACTTTTCGAGCTGGGAACCGTTGCACTGTCCAGGAGCTCTCTCCTCACGCGGCCATCTTCCTCGGCTGCCGGCTCCGCCCCTCCCAGATCGAGGCATTTTGATGGCCTCACAAACAGTACAAGCTTTAACAAAAGTGGTCACATCCTTCTTAAGAGTAGGCCACCAAACCAGGGATTTCAGGCATTAGAATGTTTGTTTCTTACCAGGATGTCCGGATATCTTATGCCCATGGGCCCATAGCAAAACTTCTTTACGTAAGTCTGGAGGTACATACAAAGTGTTATCCTGAACTGAGAGATTGACAGGAGTCTGGGATTGTCTAAGTCAGGAGTCTGGGATTGAGCAGCCAAAAAACTCCTTTGTAAGGTCGTATCTAGTTGAGCAATAATTAGTTCAGGAGGAACAATATGCTCCAGGGGAGCTTGGTTATTTTCACAAGGGAATTGCCGAGACAGGGCATCGGCCTTGGTGTTCTTAGTACCAGGAATGTAAGTTATGACAAAATTAAACCAGGTAAAGAATAATGCCCAGCGGGCATGTCTGGAATTCAGTCTCTGAGCCTTTTCCAAGTAGGTTCAATCTTTATGGTCCGTTTGAACCACAACTGGGAGCTCCGTACCTTCTAATAAATGTTGCAATTCGGAGAAAGCTAGTTTTATAGCCAGAAGTTCTCTATTCCCTATGTCATTGTTTTGTACTGCAACAGAGAATCTTTTGGAGAAGAAGGCTAACGGATGTAGTTTGTTGGAAGTAGGGTCTCGTTGAGATAACAACGCTGCTCCAGCACCTATTTCGGAGGCATCCACTTCCAAGAAGTATTGAGCAGAAGGCTGAGGATGACGGAGCACAGGAGCAGAGCAAAAAGCATACTTTAGAAGATTAAAGGCTTTCAGAGCTTCCGGAGTCCACGAGAGCAGTTGGTCCCTTTCTTAGTGAGGGCTGTGATGGGAGCCAGAATCTTGGAGAAATTCTTGATGAATTTTCGATAGTAATTCGAAAATCCAATGAACGGCAGAACGTCTTTTAACATGGAAGGTTGGGCCACTGTAAGATGGCATCCAGCTCTTGGGATCCATCTGGAATCCTTCAAAAGAAATTATATACCCTAGGAAAGGTATTTCCGATTGTTCAAAAGAGCATTTGGAAAGTTTAGCATACAACCAGTGATCTCTTAGACGTTGGAGAATAGTGCGTACATGGCAACAATGAAGCTTCAAATCTTTAAAGTGAATGAGTATATCATCTAAGTAGACGACGATAAAAGAGTCAAGTAGATCCCTGAAAATGTAATTCACAGACTCCTAGAATACAGCGGGGGGCATTGCAGAGATCAAATGTCATCATCAGACACTCATCAAGCCCCCTTCTCGTATTAAAGGCTGTCTTCCATTTGTCTCCTGCTTTAAACCTAATAAGGTTGTATGCTGAATGAAGGTCCAGTCTGGTAAAGACCTTCGATCCTTGGACCCAGTCAAACAATTCAATAATCAGGAGAAGAGGATACCGATTCTTTACCGTAATTCAGTTAAGCGATCTGAAGTCTACGCAGGGTCCTCCATCCTTTTTCTCGACAAAAAAAAACCCAGCCCCCATGGGGGAGGTAGAAGGCCAAATTAATCCCTTCTTCAAGCTGTCTTCAATGTACTCCTCCATTGCCTTAGTCTCAGCCAGGTTGAGGGGATAAGTCCTCCCCTTAGGTAGAGGAGTACCGGGAAGCAAGTCAATAGCACAGTCATAAGGGCAGTGTGGAGGAAGAGCCTCCGCTTCCTTTTCAGAGAACACATCAGCAAAATCTTCGTAGGCCTCAGACAACTCAGGGTTGTTAGAAACATCATGGGCGGACACTAGATTGCGTACCACCTTTTGGATACAGTGGACACGACAGGAGGTGCTCCAAGCCGAGATTTGAACAGAGGACCAGTCAATGGATGGGTTATGTTTACATAACCAAGGAAACCCAAGATCATCGGGTGTTTCGGGGACAGGATAATGTCAAAAGACAAAACCTCTTGATGCAAAGCCCCCAAATGGACAGAGAGGGGCTTGTACTCATGGGTAATAAGGCCATCACCAAGAGGGGCTCCACCAAGGGTCGTCACACAGAGTGGTAGGGTTTTTGAAACCATGGGAATCTGGAGTCTCTTGAGCAGCATCTAAAAATGCACCACAAGCGCCAGAATCAATAAAGGCTACTGTGGAGAAGCACTGGTCATTCCAGGACAAAGTGATAGGGACTAGAAGTCTCTCCTGAGGAGGGTTCAAAACAGTGGGGCCTAATGGGACTCCTCGCTCATCCATTAGGCCTCTCATAATATAGACAGAGGCCTAAGGTCCTGAGTCTGGTGTGTCCCCTGTCTGACAACCTCACCGCCCCTACGTCCATGGGTCCCTCCTCAGATTCGACAGGAGAGGGGACAGAATTGTAAAGATTGTAGTGGAGGAGACTTGGTACCAAGTCTGGGAGGATTATATTGTCCTTGGCGCTCTCTCTCTAACTGATGCTCAGCAAAGCGAGTGTCCACCAGGATACACAATTTGATAAACTCCTCTAGACCCACTTGGGTCTCACGGTATGTTAATTCATCCTTAATGCATTCCACTAACCCTCTGCGAAACGCAGCCCTAAGGGCGCTACTGTCCCAGTTGGTCTCTGCCGCTAGCATATGGAATTCAATGGCGTAGGATGCTACGCTGCATTTACCCTGATGCAAGTCAAGGATAAGGGACTCAAGGCAAGGGGAGAGGCACCTAGTTTTTTTTAAATTTATTGGAACTAGGGATTAAAAACACTCACAGATTCAGGGCGAATAGGAGCATATATCAAGATGAGTCCAGTGTGAGACGTCACGATCCATCCCGGATGGGACACAGCCAGAGAGCTGTGTTGTGCTGACTGCCACTAGTGAGAGCCGCTCTGAGTGATAGAGAAGCCGGCTGGAGACTCAGACGAGACTTGACCCGCAGCTAACTAGGCACGGGAAGGTGACGTCACTGGTGTGCGACGCGTTTCGTGGGCGGGCAGCTAAGCTGACGTGATGGCCGCGCCCCTTCTTCAGGCAGAATACAGCTAAACTGGATGGGCTAAGGAATTTATACTCTACGGGCGGAGGGGGGGGGAACAGACAAAGGGAGACCAAACAAAATATACCGGTACATTGCACAGAGCGAGGCAGATAAAAAGATAAAAACCTAGATTACAGTCTAAAATGCCAATGTTCTAAAAATAGAAGATACATCAAGGATGAAATAGTAATTATGTAAAGGATGAATATATCAAGGATAAATGATAAATAATAATAAATAAATCAATAAGAATACGGGACTCAGCTGCAGATACTCTGTCGGGAACATCAAAATTCTTTTCAAATGTCTACATGAAGGTTGAATAATCAGTGAGAACCGGAGACTCCTTCTCAAGAAGAGGTGACACCCAGGACAAAGCTCTGCCTTTCAACAGGGAAATTATAAATGTCACCTTGGCTTGAGCAGCAGAGGCAAACACAGCAGGCTGGTTTTTAAAATGTAACCGACAATGGTTGAGGAATCCCCTGCAATCAGCGGGGTTCCCATCATACTTCTCCGGGAGAGGTATTTTAGGAGCGGGAGGATCCAATGGTATAGACATAGCCACAGGTTCCCTTACAAATAAATGTATTAGGGCACCTCTCTCAGGATATGCATCCTTTTCTCACTTACGGTTTCATTCGCATATCTTTGCAGAGCAGTGTGGCCCTTTCATCATCCACACAATACATATACGGTTGATCTATGGTGTTCTGGCCCTTCCCTGGCTGCCTTCTCTGGTCTGGATGGGATTCCTTGCCCCGGGTCAGACATTTTCATCTTTGGCCCCCACCTTCCCTTGGATACAGGTCGGGTGTTGCTGTTGAGCTGTTTTGTAAGTTATAAATCTTCCTTGAGAGGTCTCTCTCTCTTTAAGAGGTACATGTACTTATGCACATGTTGTCTATTTCATTTTTAGAGCGTTTTTTTCTGCATCATACTCCTGATTAGAGTTGAGCGAACCCGAACTGTAAAGTTCGGGTCCGTACCGAACTTTTGGGTGTCCGGGGTTTCAAAAAAAGTCCGGGTTCGGGTCCGGGGTTCTGGTAATTTAATAAAAGTTTTGAAAATTGCTGTAAAAAAGTCCTGGAAAGTCCTAGAGGTCTGCAAAAGGAAGGAAAATGGGGGTAATGGTCGGACAAGTGCCCTACAAAGAAATGGGGATAGGGAAATAACTTAAAATAATAATAAAAAAAAAATCACATAAAAAAATTCAAAAATGGAGGTGGATGTGGACTATCTTCAAACTGTGTGAGAAAAGTATAAATTAGCGGGGAGAAGCCATATATGGCTTCTCTCGGCTAATTTATACTTTTATCACACAGTTTTAAGATGATTGTAGATTCTACAATCATCTTAAAACTGTGTGAGAAAAGTATACATTAGCCGGGAGAAGCCATAACACTGTTCTTAGAACATCTGCAAACTGTGTGTGAAAACTATAAATTAGCCGGGAGAAGCCATATCACTGGAACAGTGATATGGCTTTTCCCGGCTAATTTATACTTTTCTCACACAGTTTGAAGATAATTGTAGAACAGTGATATGATATCACTGTTCTACAATAATCATCAAACTGTGTGTGAAAACTATAAATTAGCAGGGAGAAGCCATACCACTGTTCTAAGAACAGTGATATGATATATCACTGTTCCTAGAACAGTGGTATGGCTTCTCCCCACTAATTTATAGTTTTCACACACAGTTTGCAGATGTTCTAAGAACAGTGATATGGCTTCTCCCGGCTAATGTATACTTTTCACACACAGTTTTAAGGTGATTGTAGAATCTACAATCATCTTCAAACTGTGTGAGAAAAGTATAAATTAGCCGGGAGAAGCCATATCACTGTTCTAAGAACAGTGATATGGCTTCTCCCGGCTAATTTAAAGTTCTCACACACAGTTTGAAGATGATTGTAGAACAGCGATATGGCTTCTCCCGGCTAATGTTTACTTTTCTCACACAGTTTTAAGATGATTGTAGAATCTCCAATCATCTTAAAACTGTGTGATAAAAGTATAAATTAGCCGGGAGAAGCCATATCACTGTTCCTAGAACAGTGATATGGCTTCTCCCCCGCTAATTTATACTTTTCTCACACAGTTTGAAGATAGTCCACATCCACCTCCATTTTTGATTTTTTTATGTAATTTTTTTAAATTATTTTTTGTTATTTCCCTATCCCCATTTCTTTGTAGGGCACTTGTCCGACCCTTACCCCCATTTTCCTTCCTTTTGCAGACCTCTAGGACTTTCCAGGACTTTCTTACAGCCATTTTTGTGCCTAAAAGTTCGGGTCCCCATTGATTTCAATGGGGTTCGGGGTCCGTGTCAAAGTTCGGGTCCTGTCCGGACCCGAACCCGGACTTTGTCCCGAAGTTCGGCCGAACCAGCAGAAACTGAACTTCCAGAGGTTCGATCAACTCTACTCCTGATGAATGGCTGTGAGCCATGAAAAGCGTAGAGTTTACATTGAAAGATGCCAAGTCAAGTCCAGCTCATTAAGTCTATCTTTTAATGTGACAACACTGAATAAATAGCACTTTGCTACAATGTAAAGTAGTGAGTGTACAGCTTGTATAACAGTATAAATGTGCTGTCCCCTCAAAATAACTCAAACACACAGCCATTAATGTCTGAACCGCTGGCAACAAAAGTGAGTACACCCCTAAGTGAAAATGTCCAAATTGGCCCAAAGTGTCAATATTTTGTGTGGCCACCATTATTTTCCAGCACTGCCTTAACCCTCTTGGGCATGGAGTTCACCAGAGCTTCACAGGTTGCCACTGGAGTCCTCTTCCACTCCTCAATGATGACATCACAGAGCTGGGGGATGTTAGAGACCTTGCGCTCCTCCGCCTTCCATTTGAGGATGCCCCACAGATGTTCAATAGTGTTTAGATCTGGAGACATGCTTGGCCAGTCCATCACCTTTACCCTCAGCTTCTTTAGCAAGGCAGTGTTCACCTTGGATGTATGCTTGGGGTCATTATGTTGGAATACTGCCCCTCTCTGAAGGGAGGTGATCCTGCTTTGCTTCAGTATGTCATGGTACATGTTGGCATCCGTGGTTCCCTCAATGAACTGTAGCTCCCCAGCACTCATGCAGTCCCAGGCCATGACACTCCCAGCACCATGCTTGACTGTAGGCAAGACACACTTGCCGCTGTACTCCTCACCTGGTTGCCGCCACACACGCTTGACACCATCTGAACCAAATAAGTTTATCTTGGTTTCATCAGACCACAGGACATGGTTCCAGAAATCCATGTCCTTAATCTGCTTGTCTTCAGCAGACTGTTTGCGGGCTTTCTTGTGCATCATCATTAGAAGAGCCTTCCTTCTGGGATGACAGCCATGCAGATCAATTTGATGCAGTGTGCGATGTATGGTCTGAGCACTGACAGGATGACACCCCCACCCCTTCAACCTCTGCAGCAATGCTGGCAGCACTCATATGTCTATTTCCCAAAGACAACCTCTGGATATGATGCTGTGCATGTGCACTCAACTTCTTTGGTTGACCATGGTGAGGCCTGTTCTAAGTGGAACCTGTCCTGTTAAACCGCTGTATGGTCTTGGGCTTGGCCACTGTACTGCAGCTCAGTTTCAGGGTCTTGGGAATCTTCTTATAGCCTAGGCCATCCTTATGTAGAGCAACAATTATTTTTTTCAGATCAGAGTTCTTTGCCATGAGGTGCCATGTTGAACTTCCAGTGACCAGTATGAGAGCAAGAGCAGCTTAACCGCTTGCCGACCGCTGGTTGGCAATTGACGGCGACAAGGTGGCTCTTTCCCGCAAAACGCCGTCATATGACAGCGGCTGCGGGATCGAGCCTAGTGAGCGCGCGCCGCCGGAGGCGCGCCCGCGCGCTCACTGTGTTCGGGGAGGGCCAGGGAGTGGGTGCGGTGGAGTGGATCTCCGCCGGCCACCCGCGATCCCCCCCCGGAGTGAAAGAACGGAGGTCCGTGTAAGTAAACACGGACTTCCGTTCTGTGAAGGGGGAAGGGCTGTGATCACAGCCTGTACAGCCTTGTAAAACTGTGAAAAAACCCTGGTAACCGTAAATATGTCGCTAGTCACGATATTGTTACGTGACTAATGACACATTTACGGTAACCGTCACTTCCCCAATTGGACGTCCCACGCGAGATTAACAATTGACACAAGGGACCCGCACAAGAATGACACCCCCCTGACGGGATCGACCCCTTCCCTTCACCAGTGTCGGAGGTACATGTCCTTCCGACACTAGTGTCGGGAAGGGGGAAGTGTCTTGCCTTCAGGCACAAATGAATGTGCCTGGAGGCAAGAAAGTGAGGCCCCCCCCTAGCGCCCACCGGCCGCCTCTAGGTGAG
>BLSH010281119.1:42473-54655 GCA_018402905.1 Glandirana rugosa | reverse complement strand
ATCCACCTCTTCCCATTTTTATTTTTTTTATGTGATTTTAAGTTATTTCCCTATCCACATTTGTTTGCAGGGCACTTGCCCTACTCTTACCCCCAGTTTGCTTCCTTTTGCAGCCCTCTAGCCCTTTTCAGGACTTTTTTACAGCCATTTTTGTGCCCAAAATTTCGGGTCACCATTGCCTTCAATGGAGTTCGGGGTCCGGGGTCAAGTTCGGTACCGAACCCAAACTTTTCCGCAAAGTTCGGCCGAACCAGACAAACCCAAACATCCAGGTGTCCGCTCAACTCTAATTGATTTTTCATTTACTTAATGCAGCAAAGGCACTCATACCACTTTTCTGGAAAACATCTCAGGTTCCATCCATCCGTGACTGGAGGCATAAGATATCTGTGAGATGGAGGAGACTATTGCCCAATCCACAGACAACACTGAGCGCTTCCACAAAACCTGGTCTCCCTGGTTTGAATTTAAATACTACCAAGCATATGGGACATTGCTGAATAATACACAGTAGGAACTAGGATTTCCACCCACTTGATACTACAATCTCCTTCATACTACTACCTCTGCTAACCCACCTAAACAGTCTGTAACTAACTTGGTCCGAATGAGCAAACTCCATGAAGAAAGAATGACACACTTCAACTGAATCTAAATTACCATGATCTTTCTTAACCACTTCAGCCCCGGAAGTATTTCCCAGTTTAGGACCAGAGCACTTTTTGCGATTCGGCACTACATCGTTTTAACTGACAATTGCGCGGTCGTGCGATGTTGTACCCAAAAAAAATTTCCGTCCTTTTTTTCCCACAAATAGAGCTTTCTTTTGGTGGTATTTGATCACCTCTGCATCATTTCTGATCACCGCTATAAAGAAAAGAGCGACAATTTTGCAAAAAAAAAAACGGTTTTCTTACTTTTTGCTTAAATACAAATCCAAAAAAAATATATAAAAAATTTTTTTTTCCATTGGTTTTGGCCGATTTATATTCTTCCTCATATTTTTGGTTAAAAAAAATCACAATCTGCGTTTATTGATTGGTTTGCACAAAAGTGGCCGCGTTTACTGATGATGAGAATTAATTTTTGGGGTTTTTATTTATTTTTTTATTTTTTACTAGTAATGGCGGCGATCTGCGATTTTTAGCGGTACTGCAAAATTTCAGTGGACATGTTGGACCATTTTGACACTTTTTTGGGACCGATGACATTTATACAGTGATCAGAAATTTAAATGTCCACTGATTACTGTATAAATGTCACTGGCAGTGAAGGGGTTAACCTGCAGGGGGAGATCTAGGGGTTAACTGTGTTCCCTGGGTGTTTTCTAACTGTGGAGGGGTTGGGCTACCATGGGCATAAGAGATCTTACTGATCCCAGTGACAGGGATCAGTAGATCTCCTATGCCCACACTGACAGAGTGGGGAACCGCCGTGTTTACATTGGCGGTTCCCCGTTCTTTAGCTGTGCCCACTCATCGCGGCTCGTCGGCAGACATCGGGTCCGCCGGAGCCGTGGGCACACTCCTCAGGAGCACGGCGGGCGCCCCCTAGCGGCCACCCGCAGATCTTTGCTTGTTTACGGAGATTAGCGGGAAGCATCCACACTGCCGCAGTAAATATACTGCGCGTGGTGTGGAAACTGTTAAATCAGGTCTCCTGATCTTTCTTTTAGTTTCCCATCTTTAGCTTACTTACCCTTAATTCTGCTAGATAAACGCCACTTCAGTTCTCGTGTTAGAAATTTTAATAACTATCTAATAAAAGTGTATATGTGTGTTGGTGCCCTAATGTTTATCCTTAACTACCTAAGGTTTTGTAATTATTGTTTACTGTACAAGGACATTGACAATAGATACCATGACACTGTTACATTTTGTGATATGTTACTGGCTGACCTGGAGCTGTGACTCCACATTCACCATATGATAATAATATGAGTTTAATATAAATAACTTTTGCTATGATATAACAAATGATCTGAAATTTTCTAATTATGTTGGCATAGATAGAGTCATTTATTGTGTGAAGTGTGTGAGTAATTGGTTAACACCCATGTTCTTTTTCGTACGTTAAGCCACATTAAGCTTCCCAAAAAAAAAAAGCTTAATGTCCCTAGTTTGCCTTGTGGGAGAGCAACATCCATGAAACTTACAAAATAGATTTGGAAAGTTGAAAACTTATGTTGTACAAAGTTTCAAGGCAATTGATTAAGGTTTAGGCACTTTATTGTATGTTAAGCCACATTAAGCTCCACAAAAAACTAGCTCAATGCCCCTAATTTTCTTTTTGGGAGACCAAATTACATGACACTTCTAGGATAGGTTTGGGAAGTTGACTCATCCAGGCAGCTCTCTAGTGCCTCCCCCTGGTTCTAGAATGTTGGAGAGTGTTCTAGAAATTAGTGGGCAGAAGCTACGAGAGCTGGCTCTTAGCCAATCCCCGGGATTTGGCCTGGCAGGGGACAAAGAGAGCCCTTAAAAAGAGATGAGCCATGCCAGCATGGGGAGTTGGGTGGAAGATGTAGACGCAGTGCTGAGGCTCAGGTGGCTGGCCTGGAAGGAGCCTACCACAGAAGACGTTGGAGGAGGCTTTCTGGAGAGGCAGCAAAAGCAAGGAAGGACAGAGTGACTAGATCAGCACGGTGTAGGGTCAGACAAGGGGAAAGACTGCCACTTGCAGCAGGTCTCTCCTGAAGACGGCAATGTTCTATGCCTTCTTCAAACCTTGCCCTGGGAAATCTCCAATGTGTCAGTCGGGTTTACTGGTGCAGTGTGTCAGTTGGGTAGACTGGGAATAAAAAGCAGCCAGGTGGACTAGCATTTCCCGCAAGAAGTAGAGCTGGGGAGCGAGCTGAAGGTGTTTCAGGATGCAGTTCACTCCACATGTGCTACTTATCTAAGTGACTGAAAGTTCATAGCCTGTAAGGGAATAAATCAATTGGAGTTCTGCTGTAAGTTAAGCAGGGTTGTACAGAGGATCAAGTCAAGTTGTGAAGGAGGATCAAGTGGAGCTGTAAATAGGGAGGAAGTTGTCCCTGGTTATTTTTGTTACTGTCGAGTTGGACATAAACAAAGCTCAAGGACTGTTTTCTGAGTCTGGATGCAAGTTGAAAATACTATGTGACTGGCTGCGCAGTAGTGGGCAGCCCTGACATTTGCAACCCCTATGGGGGTAGTGCAATATATATGTATACACATATACATATAAACGTTTGGCAGCGTTATCATTTTACTTGTATTATATGTAAATATACTGGGAAAGAATTTAACTTTTAGAATATTTTCAAAAGAAAATTGTTTTAACTTGATTTCATGTGGGAATTTATGGTAAATATGTCTTGATGAGATTCATGAAGTGTAAGAATTTAATTATTTAATCAGTAATGTCATTAGGGAAATTAGTTAGAATGATTTATTAATTTAAAAATTAGCTAAAAAATATTGTTTTGAATTTTACTTATAACAAAGTTTGTACCACTATATTAATGAAATAAGTCAACAGGTATCATTTTAATTCTAAAAGGGGTTTTCTGAATTTAGCAGAGTGTTTACCTGATTTTAACCATACTTCTTTTTTATAACAATATTTTTTATTGAAAGATTTTTCAGTACAAATAAAACAACAGAGCCTTGACAATGCAGGCTACACGATATGCTGCAAGATAACAGTAACAAGAACAAAAAGCAATAGTTTCCAGTGGGGAGTTTGTTGGTTATCACTCTGACTCTGTCCTTGTAGAGAGTGGTTTAGGACTATTTGGAGTAGGGGAAGGATTTCTCTACTCGATTGGTTGCGGCATAAGTCTTTGTGTGCCGTTACTAGTAGGTATGTTCATATCTTGATTAAGGTGTTGACCAGTTGGCCTCATAGAGGTATATGTGGCTCCATTAGTTAACCATTCTCCTCATGCCTCTCCCAAACACCCTTCCACAGGATCTTGCTGTGTTGTGGGATGGAGGAGGAGAGATGGAGGGGGTAAGGTGTGAGGCAGTCCGCTTGGTCATAATTGGTGTCTGATTTTCATTTGGGTTGCCCCTTGATAGGGTGTTGAAGATCTACAACCTGAGAGTCAGGGTGGTACCTGTTAATCAGAAGTTAATAGCCAGTAATATGTAATAATTAATATATCACCGTCTAGACCAGGCAATAGCTAACTTATTTGAGTCATCAATTAACCGTATGGCCAGGAGTTCCAAGCTTGTTGGAATTTATTCAGGGTTAAAGACTTTATAGCAATGGACCGTTCCATCATTCTGTGTGTGTTAACTACCTTTTTTAGTTCTGAAATCCATCTTTGTAGTATTAAGGATCTGGCTGCCAGTAGGATGTGCGTTACTACCTGCCAATCTGATCAAGGGTAATTGTCTATCCCTATGTTCAAGATGGCTAGTTCTGGGTTGGGTTTAGTCAGAAACCCAGTGCAGTGAGCCAAGAGTTCAAAGGTTTGGTTCTAGAAGCTGGTGATGATTGGACATTCCCAGAGTATGTGCAAAATATTTCCCACTTGTCCACACATTCTCCAGCAGAGTGGAGAGTGTGTGGGGTAGAATTTTGCTAACCTGAAGGGGGTATAGTGCCATCTGTTCCAAAGTTTTAGGGACATTTCCCAGTGTGTTTCACAATGCGAGGAGTGACATATGGATTGGAAGGCTTTCTTCCAAATTTTCCATGGTAAAGACTTGTTTGAGGTCCCCTTCCCAGTTATACATAGGTGTAGTTTTCTGAGATATGTTGTCTGTTTGCAGCATATCTTATAATATGGAGATGTCTTTAGATTGTTTGTTAGATGACTGTAGGTAATTCCAAGCTTTGGTATTCATATGGATACTACTCAATGGGTGCTTGTGCAAGTATGTCATAATTCTGGTTATAGTAAATGCTTCTGACTGTGGCAATTTGAATTGCTCTAGAATAGTGTCTATATTTTTTAAATTGGCTTTGTCATATAATTGGGATATTGAGGTAAGACCCTTGGTGTTAAGGTGGGTGGTTGGGAGCATAGGGATCATGGAGCTTAAGATTTTTATTGGAATATCCTTATTGCGTGAGATATCTATTGAGTCTTGAATTTGGGATATAGTTCTCCAGATTTTTACTGACGCTTGAAGTGTGATGGGGAGAGATTGGAGGTGGCCAGGGATGCCAGAGGTCTGTCACTAATAGCCATAATAGATCTTTAGTAGGTGATATATCCTGTTCTAATTCAACCCATAAGGGGGGTCTTCTTTGTTTAGCCATTTTTTTAGGGGAGTCATTTGTATTGCCTTGTGGTAGTCGTGAATGTTTGGCATGCTCGCACCTCCTGCGGATTTGTGGCAAAAAAGTATTGATTTAGTACATCTTGGTCTCTTGTTTTTCCATATAAATTTTGTGAGGATGGTGTTGATTTTGGCCAGGTATCTGTTGGGAATTGGGATATGTAGGTTCCTAAAAATGTATAACAACTGTGGAAGGGTGCTCATTTTAAAAGCAGTCAGTCCATGCCAGTTCAATTTTAGATATTCTTTTTAGGTCGTTGGAGACCTTGGATATAAACGAGGGTATATTAGCTGGGATTAGTTGGGATGCTTTAGGTGTTAGGGTTATGCCTAGGTACGTTAGGCCTTTATCATTCCAGGGGTATGGGAGGATTTTTTGGATACACTGTTTGACATTTGGGGATACTCCTAGATCTAATATAGTGGACTTAGATGTGTTTACCTTATAGTAAGAAATGGCGCTGAATTGTTGCAGGGTCTGGTGTACACAGGTTAGGAATTGTTTTGGGTCAGTGAGCATTAATCAAATATCATCTGCAAAGAGCTGTATTTTATGGTGGTAGTTCTGGAGGTGGAAGCCTTTAATTGAAGGATGTGTGCGTATTTTTTCTGCTAGGGGCTCGATAATTAGATTAAAAATTGAAGGGGAGAGGGGGCATCCCTGCCTGGTTCCGTTAGTTATTTGAAATGGTTTGGACAAGGCTCCTGAGGTATATATCTGTGCTGATGGTTGCGAGTATAGAGATGAAATGGCCGATTCTATAGGTCCAGTGAACCCGAATTTCGCTAAGACTTGGGACATATATAGCCAGTGTACCCTATCGAACGCCTTCTCTGCATCCAACGCTAGGAGTAGAGAAGGCGTTCGGGTGTTCTCTGTGTGGCAGATTACATCTATCACTCGTCTGGTTGCATCTGAGGTTTGGCGCCCAGACACAAACCCTGTCTGGTCTCTTTTGATTAGAGAGGAAAGCACCTTCAGGATTCTTTTCGCCAGCAGTTTAGCAAAAACTTTAACATCACAGTTGAGCAAAGAGGTAGGACGGAAATTAGATGGTACTGTCTGTTCTTTCCCCGGTTTGGGGAGAGTTATCACATATGCCTTCAGCATCTTCGGCGGTGGGGAAGAGGTTGTTGTGGCTTTCTCAAATACATTCATTAAATGGGGGATTAATATTTCCTGGTGAATTTTAAAATATTCATTGGGGAGGCCATCAGGGCCTGGGGATTTCCCATTTGGGAGAGATTTGATGATCTTTAGTAATTCCTGTGGAGTTATGGGCTCATTTAAGTACTTAAGCTGGTCTGCTGTAAGTTTTGGAAGGGATATGTTTTCCAGGAAATCCTGTATACCTCATACCATTGGTTGGGGGGCATTTTTGTCTGATTTTAGGTTGTACAGGGCTTCGTAATAACTAGCGAATTCATTCGCGATTTTTTGGGGATGTATGATTTTCTGGGAGTCATGAGGGTGGACTAGGTAAGGGATTTTCATTTTGGCTTGTTTAATTTTGATTCTGTTGGCCAGGTGTTTCCCTATTTTGTTCGCTTGGGAGTAATGAGTGAGTTTGAGCCTGTGAAGTTGGTGGTCAGATTGTTCTAGGAGTAGGGAGCGGAGATCGTTTCTAAGTTGGAGAATTTTGTCTGAGTCTAATGGGGATGGGTACTTCTTATTTTTGGTTTCTATTTGGTGGATTTCAGTGATCAGATCATTAAGTTTTTGGTCATGTTCTTTTTTGACCCTAGAGCTCTGTTTGATAAGGATCCCCCTTATGAACGCCTTATGGGCGTTCCATAGGGTCCATGGGTCGTCTACAGATGGGGCGTTGATCTAAAAAAATTCCCAGAGATGCTGAGAGGCATATTCAACACAATTCTTATTTTGCAATATCTTGACATTACATCGCCATATGGAGGCTTGGTCTCTAGGTCCCTGTTCCTCCAGTGATATTAACGTCGCCGCATGGTCTGACCACGTTATATCTGAAATGCTAGAGGAAGAGGCTCTTTGGAGAAGCCACCAGTCTGTGATTATCATGTCTATTCGAGTGTATACACGGTGTCTGGAAGAGAAGAAAGTGTAATCTCCCTCTTGTGCATTTTGACACCTCCAGACATCGTACAACCCCTCCTTGTGAAGAAAGGGTCCTAGAGAGGGGCCACCTCTTTTCACTTTTGAGGATGTATTCAGTGCTGGATCATTTACCAAATTAAAATCCCCACACATAATCACATGTCCATATTTGCATGAAGATAGTTTTGAAAAGTCTGTGGAGGAATCTCACTTGATGAGTGTTAGGGGCATAAACCGTTACCAGTGTGAGCGGGATTTTGTTAATATCACATGTAAGAATTAAGTACCTCCCTTCCTTGTCCATTATCTCTTGTTTGAGTTGGAAGTCTAGAGTATGTTTGAAGGCCATCATTACCCCCTTGTTCTTCTGGGGTCCATTGGCCATGAACACGTGGGGGTAATCTCTATGTTTGCAATGGGGATGGTTCTCCTTCTGAAATGGGTCTCTTGCACACTGATTATGTCCGCTTTTCTAGAGGTGGCTTCTTGCCTGGATGGCTGGATGGTTAAGGCCATTGGCGTTTATTGAGAAGCATGTAATAGTCATTTATATTATGTGGGTGAGCTTGGTGCTGGTGTTACCTGGAACGAGGTGAGTGATCTGTGGTGGTCCTCCTTCGGTGTTGCTTTAGTCTGGATGGCCTGTCTTGGTACTGGGTGATTACCTTTGGAACTATTGCATGAGACAACTGAAAAACTTGAAATGAAAAGGAAAATGAGAGAGAAAAACCAAACATAGGGGTAAACATAAAAAGAGGATCTTAGTTCTGATCCGAAAACAGTTGAAACTGTTGTTGCGTTCTTAGGGGCCATTTGGATGTTGCTATCCATGTGGCCGGGGACTGCTTGTGGTTTACTTTGCGTGGACTGGTGTTAGGTACCCCAGTGGGTAGATTTTGCTTTTGCTGGGTGTTTGCGTGATACTATCTGCCATTCATTTTATCTTTGGAGTTGGCTGTTGGGGTGCTGCTGGTCCAGGTGAGAATCCGTGGGTAGAATACTCCATTGGTGTAACTTCTGTATACCTTCCTCCATGGATGTGATGGTGGACGTGTTTCCTTCGTGTGTAACTGATAGGGTTGCTGGGTATTTCCAGTGGTGGGGGATAGAGTGGTTCCTTAAGGCCTTGGTAATTGTTGCAAAGTTCTTTCTTTTCTGTAGTGTGTGTCGAGAAAGGTCATGTAGCATCTGCAGCCCTGCAAATTCTCCTGGTATGTCCGTAGCCTTCCTAAATGCTAGTGCAATTGTTTCTTTGGCTCTGTAATAGTGCATACGCATGATCACATCTCTGGGGATGTCAGAGGCTAGGAAGGATGGCTTCGGTAGCCTTTGTATTCTGTCTATCATTAGGTCCACTGCAGATAGGGATGGGGCTATTTTGCTGAACAGTTTTGTCACATAGTTTGACAGTTGCTCCGGGGGAATATTCTCAGGCATACCCCTTATTTTTAAGTTATTCCTCCTCGGCCGGTCTTCTATATCCGTTATTTCATCTTTGAGCCATCTTATCTCCTCTGCTTATTCATTATGTGAATCCACCATAGAGTTGAATGAGGAGGTTATTTGCTCTATAGACATCTCTGTATGTGCTACTGTATCCCCAATTCGTTTAGGCCCTGCCTGAAATGCTTCATGCAGTGTTTAATGTCTGTCTGTAGTGAATCCCTAAGGGACATTAGCATTCCCTTAAGGGTTATGTCTGATATCGGTTGGCCCAATGCTGGGGAGTTGTCAATGGGATCTGCGTTGTCTGGCTGTTTGTGGCTGGCTGGAGCGTTCGTTCGGCTTACCTCCATGCCATTTTCCTCCTCCTCCGGCCTGTCTCTGCGCGGATCTGACTTCGCTGGGCTTTGGGTGGAGGGAGAGGAGGCTCCGGATGAACCTTCGCTCTCCGGGTTCCCCACTTGTGGCTTTGTCGGTGAGCCGTTGCCGCTGCTGCCTGTGCTTCCTCCTGCGCCGCGTGTCTGCTGGAGCCGTGCGCTGCCGCCATCTTGCCTAGGCCTGTTTGCGCTGGACTGGAAGAAACTAGCCAGTTTCTTTACTTGTGACCCGTCTTTTTTCTTTCGGTCATTCTCCTTCCTTCCAGGGGTAATCCGGAGTTAGGTGTTCGCCCGTAGGTTGTCTGGGGTGCCTTTCTGCAATGTTTGTCCCGGGTGGCCGAGCGGAGCTGCTAGTTCAGACGTCCATCTTCTCCGCTGGTTGCCATACTTCTTTATGACAGCGAGGGAGCCCAAAACTCCATGTCCTTCACTGGCTCCACTTCTTCCTTCTGGGCAGGTTGTGGCTCCATGTGAAATCTGGTACTGCAGTATTTCCCTGCATATTTTAAATGTGTTCCATTAGTAATGCTATTAAATTTGACATTTGGCCAAACAATCAGCATTCAAATATTTATATATTCTTAACAATCAGTAATTTAAATTAAAATTATTTAATTACTTCTACATCTGCAGGCACTGTGAAGCTTTTCATCCTCAAAGTGCACAGCAGAAGCAGTGAAGTCGTTCCCTAAGCCAGCTTATCTCATACTCAGTGGCAGCCAATCCATTAGGCACCACCAACCCATCCATGCGTCTGGCCCCCTGATCTACAGTCAGGTCCATAAATATTGGGACATCGACACAATTCTAATCTTTTTGGCTCTATACACCACCACAATAGATTTGAAATGAAACAAACAAGATATGCTTTAACTGCAGACTTTCAGCTTTAATTTGAGGGTATTTACATCAAAATCAGGTGAACGATGTAGGAATTACAACAGTTTGTATATGTGTCTCCCACTTTTTAAGGGACCGAAAGTAATGGGACAGATTAACAATCATAAATCAAACTTTCACTTTTTAATACTTGGTTGCAAATCCTTTGCAGTCAATTACAGCCTGAAGTCTGGAACGCACAGACATCACCAGATGCTGGGTTTCATCCCTGGTGATGCTCTGCCAGGCCTCTACTGCAACTGTCTTTAGTTCCTGCTTGTTCTTGGGGCATTTTCCCTTCAGTTTTGTCTTCAGCAAGTGAAATGCATGCTCAATCGCATTCAGGTCAGGTGATTGACTTGGCCATTGCATAACATTCCACTTCTTTCCCTTAATAATCTCTTTGGTTGCTTTCGCAGTATGCTTCGGGTCATTGTCCATCTACACTGTGAAGCACCGTCCAATGAGTTCTGAAGCATTTGGCTGAATATGAGCAGATAATATTGCCCAAAACGCTTCAGAATTCATCCTGCTGCTTTTGTCAGCAGTCACATCATCAATAAATACAAGAGAACCAGTTCCATTGGCAGCCATACATGCCCAAGCCATGACACGACCACCACCATGCTTCACAGATGAGGTGGTATGCTTTGGATCATGAGCAGTTCCTTTCCTTCTCCATACTCTTTTCTTCCCATCACTCTGGTACAAGTTGATCTTGGTCTCATCTGTCCATAGGATGTTGTTCCAGAACTGTGAAGGCTTTTTTAGATGTTGTTTGGCAAACTCTAATCTGGCCTTCCTGTTTGTGAGGCTCACCAATGGTTTACATCTTGTGGTGAACCCTCTGTATTTACTCTGGTGAAGTCTTCTCTTGATTGTTGACTTTGACACACATACACCTACCTCCTGGAGAGTGTTCTTGATCTGGCCAACTGTTGTGAAGGGTGTTTTCTTCACCAGGGAAAGAATTCTTCGGTCATCCACCACAGTTGTTTTCCATGGTCTTCTGGGTCTTTTGGTGTTGCTGAGCTCACCGGGGCGTTCTTTCTTTTTAAGGATGTTCCAAACAGTTGATTTGGCCACACTTAATGTTTTTGCTATCTCTCTGATAGGATTGTTTTGTTTTTTCAGCCTAATGATGGCTTACTTCACTGATAGTGACAGCTCTTTGGATCTCATATTGAGAGTTGACAGCAACAGATTCCAAATGCAAATAGCACACTTGAAATGAACTCTGAACCTTTTATCTGCTCCTTGTAAATGGGTTAATGAGGGAATAACACACACCTGGCCATGGAACAGCTGAGCAGCCAATTGTCCCATTACTTTTGGTCCCTTAAAAAGTGGGAGGCACATATACAAACTGTTGTAATTCCTACACCGTTCACCTGATTTGGATGTAAATACCCTCAAATTAAAGCTGAAAGTCTACAGCTAAAGCACATCTTGTTCATTTCATTTCAAATCCATTGTGGTGGTGTATAGAGCCAAAAAGATTAGAATTGTGTTGATGTCCCAATATTTATGGATCTGACTGTACATACAGGGCGCAGGGCCATGGATTCCAATGGGGGGGGGTTGAATAAACACAGAACAGAAGCTAGTGGAAGGGGAGCAGGGTGAACTTCAAAGAATTCAGAGTTTCTGTGGTGAATGTGGTGAGGCATTGCTACACAGCACTTGCAGCTACTGAGAACAGTAGGGACCTGTTTCAAATATGTTTGTTGAGAATACATAAATAATTTAATGTTCATAGACCAGCTACAGTTTCACTTCACAGAGTTGCACCAATCTAAACCAATATTTTTATTATGGACACTGGTTAAATTACCTTCTGGCTTAAAGCGGAGTTCCACTAGATTTTTGGTTTATTAAAAGTCAGCAGCTATAAAAAGTGTAGCTGCTGACTTTTAATAAACAGTAACTTACCTGTCTCCCAGTCCAGTGACGGCTGAGCCCGAAGCCTCGCTCTTCTCCCCCTCCTCCCTGTGGCGCCAGCATTTCAGGTGTGGGCGCTGGCCGTGGCTTCACGGCCGGGCACGCACTGCGCATGCGCGAGTCGCGCTGCGCGTTGTTGCGCGTCGCGCTGAGCGCGTACGCGTCACGCACGGGCCGGCACTTCGGTGCCGGTCGCGGGTGTGGACT
>BLSH010281119.1:17466-38770 GCA_018402905.1 Glandirana rugosa | reverse complement strand
ATGCCCAATCGGGCAAGCCTTTCAGGGTGGGATCTTTGGAAAGCCTGTATCAGTCTTGGGGCATGAATATTGGCTTTGGGTTCCCAAGAGTTTTCCTCTGGACCATACCCTTACCATTTAATGAGATATTGCACCTGGTTACCCCTTCTCCTGCAGTCCATGATGGCTTCGACTTCAAATTCTTCCTCCCCATTAATTATCACAGGTTCAGGTGGCCTGGTGCTTCATCCCAGATAGGGGTTAGAGGTAGTAGGTTTTAACAGGGACACATGAAAAATCGGGTGAATGCGAAAAGAGTCAGGTAATTCTAGTTCATAAGCCACACTGTTAACCTTTTTCTTTACAGAAAATGGGCCTATGAACTTGGGTCCTAATTTCTTCGATGGGCAGGCCAATTTCAGGTTCGCATTTGATAACCAGACCTGTTCCCCTGGCTCCAGGACCAGTTCTCCACGTCTTCTCCTGTCGAATGCTTTCTTGTAACACTCCTGGGATTTGGCCATCATATCCTGTAGCAACTTGTTGTTGGTATTGAAAAAGTCCATTGTCTCCTGTACGGCTGGTACTGCACTTTCGGGGATGGAGCTGGACAAAAAGGATGGGCGAAACCCATAGTTCGCAAAGAACGGAGACTGTTTGATGGTGGAATGTGCAGAATTATTGTAAGCGAATTAAGCCATGGGCAACAATGACACCCAGTCATCCTGGGAGTAGGATGAAAAACATCTCAGGTATTATTCCAATGTCTAATTGGTTCTTTGAGTCTGTCCATTGGTCTGCGGATGATAAGCTGAAGAAAACGTTCAATTTTTAAAGCCCCACACAAAGCTTTCCAGAATTTGGAGGTGAATTGCACCCCTCTGTCAGACACAATGTTGGTTGGTACCCCATGGAGCCATACGATTTCCTTGATGAAAGCTTTATCGGTTTCCAGGGCAGAAGGTGTGCCCCACATTGGCACGAAGTGGGCCATCTTAGTCAGTGTGTCTACTATCACAAAAATGGCTGAAAATCCTTCCGATTGGGGTAACTCAACAATAAAATCTATAGAAATCATCTTCCAAGGTCTTTCCAGAATTGGGAGTGGTCTCAATAGGCCCCAAGCCTTGTTCTTGCTGCCCTTATTTTGAGCACAGGTGGTACAAGACTCCACATAACGATTGCAATCATCCTCCACTTGCGGCCACCAAAATGTGCGTGATCATGATCATGACAAAGTCCCAACACCGTGGTACGCACATCTTCAAGTACAAAGATCTGGTTGTCATGCCGCAGTAACCCCTCTCTTGTATGCTTAATTTGTGACAGCAGATTTTCCTGGCGCAACAAGAAATTCCCGGAGGCCAGAATGGTGTCGGAAGATGGTGGGTTCCCTGACTCGTTGAACATACGCCAAAGTGCATCCGACTTCGTATTCTTAAATCCCGACCTGTATGTTATATGGAAGGAGAATCTGGAGAAGAACAAGGCCCATCTGGCCTGGCATGGTTTTAGTCTTTTTGCAGTCCTTAACCACCTCCCACCCGGCCACGTATATATATGTCCGGGTGAGAGCCTCACCGTTCTGACTTGACGTTCATTTACGTCCTTCAGAATGGGTGCTCTCAGCGTGGCCAACATTATGATCACAGGATCCAGCCGAGCACAGATCGGGATATGGGCGCCCTGATTGGCCCTCCCGATCATGTGACGGCTGTGTCCAATCACAGCCGTCACAATGTAAACAGAGACACATGTCTCTGTGTCAGCTCTCCCCCCCCCCCCGCCAAGCTCAGTGAGAGCTCAGTGTGGGGGGGCGGGGGAAGCTGCAGCTATGTGACAGCTCTCTGTATGAAAATGATTTCAGAGAGCTCTCACAGATCTCCCTCCAAACAGTGCACCAAGCGCCACTGATACTCCTGTACACATACATGTCAGTGTCCCCATAAAACAGTCCCAAAAACATCTGTATGTTCCCCATCACATCTGTCACAGTCCCCAAAACATCTGTCTGTCCCCGTCATATCTATCACCATACACAAAACATCTGTCTGTCTCCGTCACATCTGTCACAGTGCACAAAACATCTGTCTATCCGCCATCACCGCCAACACCAAATAAACCCCGATTTGAGTTATTTTTACCAAAGAAATGTAGCAGTATAATTTTTGGTCAAAATTTATGAAGAGAAATTACTTATTTGCAAAATGTTATAACAGAAACGAAGAAAAATGCATTGTTTTTGAAAATTTTCGGTATTTTTTAATTTGTAGCGCAAAAAATAAAAAACCCAGAGGTGATTAAATACCACCAAAAGAAGATTCTATTTATGTGGAAAAAATTATAAAAATTTCATATGGGTACAGTGTTGCATGACCGCGCAATTGTCATTCAAACTGCAACAGCACTGAAAGCTGAAAATTGGTCCGGGAAGGAAGGGTCATTGCCTGTTTTAAATAGCCCCTTTGGCGCCAAGAATGGTTACGAACGGGAATGCGAACCCCCCGATCGCGTGTGCGCACGAACGTTCGTGCCGTCCGTTCGTTCGTGCATGCGCCTGCGCACCGTATTACTTCTTAAGGAAACACAAGTTCTCCGTCTTTGCTGACACTATCATTGTAAAAGTTAGGTATCAGTATGAAATTGTTATGAGATGAAGAATGAAGGGTCATTATTTGTTTCAAAAAGTACAATGACTTTCATGGGTAATGTGCTTTCACTCAGCTGTAAGAATTGAATCATGGTTCCTCTGGTATTATATTCAATATGAAGAGCAATTAAAATAAAGCTCCTTATTTAATTGCATTTCTTCATTTGTTTCTAAACTCAGTTCTTGGAAAAGGATTCAGCCATTTAACACTTCATGGGTATGCCAAATATTATAGATTATAGTAGATCTGAGGCTGCACAAAGATTGGGTTGCTTTAGGATATGCAAGATTTTTTTAGATGTGGCCTCAAGTCAAACCGAGAAACATATAAATGTTTTTAAACCTGTGCATGTCTCCTAGAAAAGAGTAACAATGCAATGATTAATTTAATATGTTTCCTGTAATTCATGTTTAGTGAAGTTAACAGCTTTATGCCCCAGTTATCCATATGTGCAGTGCAGCATCAAAAAGCTGGGCTTTAACGCCCACACACCACACATATGCGTTGCTGAGCAGTCAATGTTTATGTGCTGGAAGTTTGCTCCCTATGCACTCCCAGCACAAAGACTGAGCTGCCTAAAATGTATCTTGGTCTCCAGAATACATTGGTAGCTGGCGGGACTGGCTTTTGATCATGTGACCACTGTGAAGGCCAATCACAGTGGTGACATGATCACCGATCCTCCCCTCCCGCAGACATTAAGAACTTTTAAAGGGGATGCCAGGGTGTGCGAGAAGGGTTCTGGAATGTAAGTGTTTATGGCTATTGCATTGCAGAATCTATGATTCAAGAAATGATTCCCCACATGATTAGTTTTCTGTCATTGGCAAGTGGCAGACTATATGAAAGCAGCTGTTAGTTTAGATTCACACCTGACTAGAAGTCTAAAGCCTCATACACACGCGCTGGTTATCATACAACCGCTCGTCCAACTTTTGGCTAAATTGGCAGTCGGTGGTTTTGCCTAGCGTACTGACGATAGTCAAGTAATCATCCAACAAAGCTGAACGTGTTACGAGCGTATTAACCACTTCAGCCCCGGAAGAATTTCCCATGTTAGGACCAGAGCACTTTTTGCGATTCGGCACTGCGTCGCTTTAACTGACAATTGCGCGGCCGTGCGACGTTGTACCCAAGCAAAATTTGCGTCCTTTTTTTCCCACAAATAGAGCTTTCTTTTGGTGGTATTTGATCACCGCTGCGTCATTTCTGATCGCTGCTATAAACAAAGAAAGAGCGACAATTTTGCAAAAAAACAATATTTCTTACTTTTTGCTAAAATTCAATTCCAAAAAAATATATATATAAAAAAAAAATTTTTTTCATCAGTTTTGGCCGATTTATATTCTTCCTCATATTTTTGGTAAAAAAAATCATAATCGCCGTTTATTGATTGGTTTGCGTAACAGTGGCCGCGTTTACGGATGATGAGAATTCATTTCTGGGGTTTTTATTTTTTTTATTTTTTACTGGTAATGGCGGTGATCTGCGATTTTTAGCGGTACTGCGATATTGCAGCGGACATGTCGGACATTTTTGACACTTTTTTGGGACCAAGGACATTTATACAGCGATCAGAAATTTAAATGTCCACTGATTACTGGATAAATGTCATTGGCAGTGAAGGGGTTAACCTGCAGGGGGAGATGTCCCCATTGAAAGAACCGGGAACCGCCGTGTTTACATCGGCGGTTCCCCGCTCTTTGGCTGTAGCAGCTCATCGCGGCTCGCCGGCGGACATCGGATCCGCCCGAGCCGCGGGCACACTCCTCCGGAGTGTGTCGGGCATGAGAGCGCACCGCCGGTGGCGCGCGATCACCCCCTAGCTGCGCCTGCGCGAATCACCGGCTTTTTACGGCGATTCGCGCTCAGCATCCACACTGCTGCCATAAATATGCAGCGCGCGGTGTGGAACTGGTTAAGAGGAAGTTCAGCTAACTATGATTTGTGAATTACGAACGCAGCTTTACACGACCGAACACTTCCTGGATTCCAAGCATGCGTTGTACTTACAACTTTTGTTTGTCCAACTTCTGTACAGACTAGCCGAAAATTGGCCAACGCCTTGTTGGCCAACAAAAGTTTTCTAGTCTTCTCCTACAACTTCTGTTGGACGATAATTGGAAATTGGCTGTTGAATCATGCGTACTAACGGTCGGATTATCGGACAACAGGCTATTGTACGACGGTTGTTGCCCGATAATTGTACCGTGTGTACGGGCCTTAAGGCTACATTTGCAGGAGCATTTTGTCCCTGTTCGAATGGCAAGGGCTGGAATTGCTGATTCCTGCTGCTGTTTTTGACAACTGTGAGTCAAGCGCAGCTATTCATGGTTGATTGCACAGCCATTGATTACCTGCAATGATGATTCCTGCTGGACTCACTTTGTTTCTCCCACCATTGTTGGTCCTGTCTCTACCAATTTTGTTAGTAACAAAGGCCCTGTCCCCTGACTGGAAGATATTCTTTTGCAATAATAAGATAAAAGGGTCTGAGCTGTATGTCTATGTCAGTCAACATCATTCTGCAGAGGCCGTGAAGGAAGCAGACCCCATACCACAGAAAAGGCAGAAACACATTGCATGTATATTTGGAGAAAAAAAGACAATATTGTTATAGAATGAGAAAGTGTAATCTGTAAAAGATTTCTTTTATTGGGTTTGGGCTAAAATCAGAAGCAGGAGTTGACACTGTAAGGCTCTTGACGCAGCTAGAAGAGTGGAGAGTGCCTAGACAATGTCACATGTGCAGAAATGTTCTGTCGCCTCTAATCAGAAATTATATAACAAATTTTATATTTTCCCAACTGACACACATTTACATTTAAGTATTACTAAAGTCTAAGTCAAAAATCAGTACAAATAAAGTATTTTTTCAAAAGAATGATCTATAGGTTTTTTTTTGTGTTTTAAACCCGTTGCTCGAAGAAATCATTGAACGGCTCACAGCGCTGTGACTATCTATTGTATGTTTGCTTCATGCAAGAGTGCACTTATTGAAGCCCTGACATAACCAGCTTGCATGACCCGTGCTCCCTCTCAGTGAGTGGCCCTGGAGCATCAGTGGACGGTGTGGTACATCAAAGTGTATATGGTCTGATGCTGGAGGGATCCAAATAGGAGAAAGTGAAGTCTGCAACTGAAAAAAGTATACCCTCACAAGAGTTAATGTTGGGTAAGGTAGAACATAATTATTTTTTTTAATTGAGTTTATATGCACTTTACACTGTCCTAATAAATTCCTGTTAGACAATAAAACTTAGACATTATGTATAGGAATTTATTGAAGTTCATTAAAATAGGTATAATCCTTCAAATATCTTCTTTTCTTTGTAAAAGCCATCTTAAGCACCATAAACACTATAACATTTTCTGTAGACGTGTGTCTTCAGATTTACAAAAACCATATAATATGAGGCCAAACCGTAAGGGTTTAAATTTGCATGCAATCATTCAGGCCCTTTTACTACATGGTTTTGGTAAATCTGAAGGCAAAAGTCTACAGAAAATTGTATAGTGTGTATGGAGCTTTAGGCTTTTGCTCCCGTTGGATCTGTTTTTTTCTCTAAACTAGTAATTGGGAATGCAAAAGCAGCTTGTGGAAGCATGAGGCAGCTTAGAGTGGAGGCAAATAAAGATCAAAAGCACCTATGAAGGACAGATTGACTACTAAAAGTGTCCGTCCCCCCCCCCCCCCCCCAGCAGCCACAATTTGGGTTCTCTGTTCTGCGTCAACCCTTGAAATTTACTGAAAGCACTTCTAAGAACATAAGCATAGATACCTTTAACTTGGCTGCGAATCAGCACCAGGAAATAGACAGAAGAACATTTAGTGGTAAATGAGCTCCCAAAGATGGCAAATTGTGCTAAATAGAGCTACAGCGGTATTCACAATATCTCTGGTGTAGATTTACACCCAAAATGGAATTCACTATAGCTCCCAGGTCACAGATAACTCCCAACTCCTTAGTCCAGACCTGGAGTTGTGCAAATAGAAATAATGTTTGGAACATGATCTGATCCCCTAAATTGTACTAAAATATGCAGTATATTGTTTAAAGATAATCTGCTTTTAAACTGTGTGAAAAAGTGATTTCTACACTGAAATATCTTAAAAAGTCTGAAAAGAGATAAATTCCCCATCTCCTTAGTCCTAGGCACAGAGCACAGCTGAGCACAACTGAGCATGCTCAGACACAAAACAACTCTCAAAATAACTCTCATGGAGTAATTCCTTGAGTAGTTAGTAAATACCAAAATGAGAGTTATTTTACACACATTTTTTGGGAGTGAAGAGGAGAGTTATTTTGCCAAGTGCAAGTTTCTGCCATTCATTCTAATGGCACAATTGTTACTTTATCAAATAAATCCATTTCATGTTGAGATGAAATGTATCTTTCTCTCAAAGAAATTGTCCTGGCAACAATGTTACACATATCTCTTCATGTTTTGTAAATATTTTTTTTTCTCGTCACTTTCACATGCTGCTGTCCATGTCACAAAAATATTTCCCCAAACTCACACAGATGTCTTTACAAACCACAAACAATACCATTGCTTATGGAAATTTAAAATTAGTCCCATTTTTTTTTTATTCTTTTCAAATTATCCTAATTTGAGCCCCAAAAATGTGATATATGTACCAACATCAGAAATAAAAATGTCATTACCAAAAATCTGAGGATAACTTTTATATAATTACATTTTTTTTATTATATAATAATTAATATATTCTATGCTCACGCAGCAAGAACCACCAAATATCTCAGATTACATTTAGAAAATTAGCTCCTGACTAATGTAAGTCCTATATATTCCTAGACATGCAGTATCTGTGTATTTATGTGTAGGAGGACATGATGTCTGTGAGCTCTGTGGTTTAAAAGGTAACAAGTCTATCTACCATTGGAGACATCCTGAGTTTGATTCCCAAGCATGTTGCTTCATGTAGAGATGTTGTTTGTCCTCTCTATGTTGTTAAACATGACTCAGGGCCTTACCTAAATTATGTCTAAATGTAGTATTTATGTGTAGGAGGGTTCCACCACCATTGCAAATCTTGCCAGATATACTAGTTATACTAGCTAGGCAATGGGGATGCCTGCCTTTACATGCACATGAACTTTAATGGCATCCCAGTCTTAGTCCGTAGGGTTCAATATTGAGTTGGCCCACCCTTTACAGCTATAACAGCTTCAACTCTTCTGGGAAGGCTGCCCATAAGGTTTAGGATGTTTGTCTATGGGAGTATTTGGCCATTCTTCCAAAAGTGCATTTGTGAAGTCAGGCACTGATGTTGGATGAGAAGGCCTGGATCACAATCTCCACTCTAATTCAGCCAAAAGGTGTCCTATCTGGTTGAGGTCAGGACTCTGTGCAGGCCAGTCAAGTTCCTTCACCCCAAACTCACTCATCCATGTCTTTATGGATCTTGCTTTGTGCACTGGTCCAAATTATTTGGTGGAGGGGGGATTATGGTGTGGGGTTGTTTTTCAGGGGTTGGGCTTGACCCCTTAGTTCCAGTGAAGGGAACTCTTGAGGCATCAGTAAGACATTTTGGGCAATTTCATGCTCCCACCTTTGTGGGAAGTTTGGGGATGGCCCCTTCCTGTTCCAACATGACTGCGCACCAGTGCACAAAGCTAAGGCCATAAAGACATGGATGAGGGAGGTTGGTATGGAGGAACTTGACTGGCCTGCACAGAGTCCTGACCTCAACCTGATAGAACACCTTTTGGCTGAATTAGAGCAGTCTAGAACACCTTTTGGCTGAATTAGAGCAGAGACTGCGAGCCAGACCTTCTCATCCAACATCAGTGCCTCACCTCACAAATGCACTTCTGGAAGAATGGACAAACATTCCCATAGACACACTCCTAAATCTTATGGACAGCCTTCCCAGAAGAGTTGAAGCTGCTATAGCTGCAAATGGTGGCCCAACTCTATACTGAACCCTGGGCTGCCATTATAGTTCATGTGTGTGTAAAGGCACATTTCCCAATACTTAGGACAATCTATTGTATATTACTTGTGATACTGAGCATGGCTATGGACTTAGGACTGGTTCAAACCACAGCGTTGGACAACACATGCTTGCTGCTCACTAGCTAAGTGGCAGGCAAATCCACCTGGCACCCAAAAGGTTGCTGGTTCACATCCTGGATATACTAATGCTTGTGTTGAAGTTTATAATAAACCCCTGGTTGGGTTTCTCCCCACAATCCAAAGATAGGCTGACATTTTATTTATCTCTTGTCCAAATAGTCTGTAATGTAAGCAAGTTATTTTGGGACTTTAAATTGGAAGCTCAGCCAGGGACTTGGACATTTCAAATTGTAGGGTTTACACTGCACAGGTTCATCTGGTTAGAAAACTGTTGTTTGGATCAGTGTTCCTCAACTCCAGTCCTCAAGGCATCCCAACAGGTCATGCTTTCAGGATTTCCCTCAGATGAAACAGCTGTGGTAATTACTAAGGCAGTGAAACTGATCAAATCACTTGTGCAAAATAATAGCCTGAAAACATGACCTGTTGGGGGTACTGCAGGGTTGATAACGACTGACTTAGAATTTTGTCCTGGACTTATACTGAGCTGATGAACATAGCCAAGGGTTAACACAGCAAATAGTATTAGGTATGGCAGCCTCTCAGATGAAATAAATTAGAAAAGACAGATTGAAAGATACTGGTGGGCATGTACTTCTATTGGGCGTGTGTCAATGCTAGCTTATTTAAGGCACTTCAGTAGAGGGCGTTGGTTTGACCTGCTGAGGGGTCAGGTTTGGTGCTGTGGTTTTTGTGGAAGAAGCAAATTATATTTTGCTAATGACAAATGTTTTACTAGAGCTGTTTGTTTGCTGAAATTATTGTGCATTTTGACCATCAAAAGTGGCTTGATTTTACCATGCTGTCCGATTGGGGTGTGTATTGTTTGTCTTACCATGCATTCTTCTAGGAGAAAATACTCACCAATGTTCTTGGTTTAATATGTGCCTATTTAATATTATGTTGTAATGCTTTGTTAAAATGACTGTTAATTATCTTTCTGTAATTTTGCAGCTAATATTGTCATGTGGGTGTTTAGTCATTTTATGAAATGTGTGTGCAGTTATGGACGGTGAAACTAAAACTGTCCACTGTAAGGTTTAGTCCAATTTTAGATTGTAAGCACCTATGAGCAGGACCCTTCGAACCCAATTGCTAACTGTTTTGCTAAATGTGTATATAGTGTAAATACATTAATGTCAGTAAATATGTAAATACTTGTGTTTCTGTTGGCAAAATAACATGAAATCGATTTTGCTTATTCTCTTTTGTAACTTTTTAAATTAGTTTTGGGGGGTGGTGGTTTTGGGGAAGTGGAGTACCTTCCTTAGGGCCTGCTCACACTACTGTGGTGTCTGAGATCGGATGTGATTCGCACTGCAGTGCAAATCACATGTGATCTGTGCTATGCAAATTCAGCCATACAGATAGTATGGCTGAATTTGCATCACATCCTGACCAAACTCGCACAGGACCCTTTTTTGTTACGCAGCAGAATCAGATCACATGGGTGTTCACATCCATGCAATCCAATTCATGTCCGAATTTGCAGTTTGCAGTGCGATCTGCAAACTGATTTGGGGGTGTCATTAGCTTTCTATTGACACACCCTGCAGTTTGCATATGGCAGTGTGAACTGTCTAAGTCGCGTGTGTTGCGGGAACCCGCAGTGGATTTGCAGGGTTCCCGCATCGCACTAGTGTGAACCAGCACTGATAAGTCATCTTCTCATTTATATTTGCATAGTCGTTACAGATATACATCAGCAGGAAGTATAATGTGGCTGGAAACAGGAAGTGCTGTGTGCACATGGGCTGCAAGCAATTGTGTGGTGACTCCAAATAATTCAATGAACCCCACCCACACCACATATAGCTCCCACATCCTCCCCTACATTGATCAAAAATGTCATTTCAACTTGCTTTCAGCTATAATGTATTGTCCCCCCAATCCATACCAAGCCCTTTGGCTCAGGGATGGATTTTGAGGGGAAGTCCACTCAAATTTTATTACAAACCGGTGGGGGATCCCCTCAAACTCCAGACCCTTTATGAAAATGCAGCCTGGAGGTCAGGATGGGGGGGGGGGGACAAGTGAGGGCCTGCCCTCCTACTGGAACAAACCAGGCCACATGCCTTTAACATGAGGGGGTGTGTGCTTTGGGGTGGGGGGGCTCTGCGCGCCCCACCCCAAAGCCTCTTGTACCTATGTTGATAGTGACAAGGGCCTCTTCCTGAAAACAGTGGTGGTTGGGGGGCTGATTGAAATGCGGAAGCCACCAGATCCCGGCCCCCCATGTGAATGGGTGTTGGGTACATCATACCCATTCACCTAAAAAGTGTAAAAATGTATTTAAAAATGGAGACATTTTTTGTCCCATCTTTTATGTTAAAAAAGTGTCTCGCGATGTACATCCATGGTCAATAGGGATGGTCCCCCGGTTTGAGTCAAAAGTATGTTCGAATCGAACATTGGGGGGTTCCCGAATCCTGAACATTATGGGGTGCTGGTGGGAAAGTTGAATGGCCCATAATGCAGTGAAATTGTGCTGGAATGCCGCCGCTGATTGGCCAAAGCATGCACATGACCTGCGTGCTTTGGCCAATCACAGCATGCTTTGCTGTGAGAGCCATGATTGGCCAAAGGAAGGGTGCCTTTGGCCAATCATTGTTCAGTGGGTCTGAGTCCACGCCCACACTATATAAGGCCACTTACACATCAGCCGAATATAGTGAAAACATTTGCGGAGATAGCAAAAGGTTAGGCAGTGGCATAGCAATATATATGTACAGTATATATAATACACTGCATTCAGTGTATTTATTTATTTCAGGTACTTATATAGCACTGTCACTTTACATATATATTGTACATTCACATCAGTCCCTACCCTCAAGGAGCTTACGATCTATGGTCCCTAACTCACATTCATACATATACTTGGGCCAATTTAAACAGGAACTAATTTACCTACCAGCATGTGTTTGGAGTGTGGGAGGAAACTGGAGTACCCGGAGGAATCCCACACAGACACAGGGAGAGCATATAAACTGCAAGCAGGTAGTGTTGTGGTTGGGAATTGAACCAGTAACCCATTGGCTCCCAGTCAAAAGTGCTAACCACTACACCACTGTGTAGACTATATACAGTGCATGCACGCTCGGATAAGGGTCTGGCATAGATTTTAAGAGGAACTCCAAGCCAAAATTAAACAGAAATTGGGGGTAGAGGTCCCCTACAAAGTCCATACCAGGCCCTTCAGGTCTGGTATTGATTTTAAGGGGAACCCCATGCCAACTTTTGGGAAAAATGGCTTTGGGGTCCCCCCACAATGCAAACCAGACCCCCAAAGCACCCTCCCCATGTTGAGGGCATGTGGCCTGATAAGGTTTGAAGGGGGCACGCTCACTCGTCCCCACCCCCTGCCATGCCAATTCTGCATGCTTGGATAAGGGTCTGGTTTGGATTTAGCGTGGGGTACCCCTTAAAATCCATACCAGACCCAAAGGGCCTGGTATGGACTGGGGGGGACCCCCAATGCAATGCTTTTTCAGTGATCTTTATCTATATTGCAGGGAACCAGCAATACATTCCAGCCACGACCGATTTTAAATGACAATTTTTCCTTTACAAATGTCATTTTGAGGTGGCACTATTCTAAACATCTCAGAGATCCATAATAAGGGGACCCCCCAAGCACGATATTTAATCACTTGCCGCCCGCCGCAGCGTGACAGCGGCAAAGTGGTTTGTTATTGCAAACCGCCCTCACCTGATGGCAGTTGCGATAACTAGCATTGCAAGCGCGCGTGTGTCACTGGAGGCACGCTCACTGTGTTCTGGGGGGGTCAGGGAGCGGGTAGGGCAGACTCGATCGCCGCCGGCTACTCACGATGGCCCCTCTGCAGTGAAAGTACAGAGGTTCGTGTATGTAAACACGGATCTCCGTTTGGACAGAAGGGGAAGGGCGGTGATCACAGGCTTCCTGTATATGGAAGCCGTGATCACTTCCCTCCCCCTGCCAGCCCAGCCCCATACAGTTAGAACACACCCATAGGGAACACAGTTAACCATCTCCAGGTTAACTCCTTCACTGCCAATGGCATTTCTACAGTAATCAGTGCATTTTTATAGCACTGATAGTTGTATAAATGCCAATGGTCCCAAAAAAGTGGCTAACTGGTCCAACATGTCTGCTGCAATATTGCAGTACCGCTAAAAATAGCAGATCGCCGCCATTACTAGTAAAAAATTAAAAAAATACAACTCCAGAAATTAATTTGCATCATCCCTAAACGCGGCAACTTTTGCGCAAACCAATCAATAAATGACGATTGCGATTTTTTTTTTTTTTTAACAAAAATATGAGGAAGAATATAAATCGGCCAAAAACAAGTATATAAAATGATTTTTATTTTTTTTAAATTGGATTTGTATTTTAGCAAAAAGGAAGAAAAACAGGAGATCTAATATCACCAAAAGAAAGCTCTATTTGTGGGTAAAAAAGGATGCAAATTTTGTTTGGGTACAACATCACACGACTACGCAATTGTCAGTTAAAGCGACGCAATGCCAAATTGCAAAAAGTGCTCAGGTCCTAAAGCGTGAATTCCTTCGGGGGACGAAGTGGTTAAAGGAATATTTTGGGTTTTTTTTTTCACTTTAACCATTATTAAAACCACTGCTCCTGAAAAAAAAAAAGAAACACTTAGAAATGTTTTTTTTTCTATTCAGACATGTCCTCTAGGGCTAAGGCTGTTAATATTAGAGAGAGGGAGTGGTAATGTTTTTTATGGCAATGAACTTTCATACAAGCATTAAATGGAGGAATTCTGAAACCACAAGTTCCAACCCAGCTGACATCGAGTGCTTAGAACATGTGAACTGAGAGGCATCTTCACAGGCAAATAGAGGACGCATGTGAGTAAATTTACTCCCGTTTGTGAGAGTTGAAGTTGTAATTGCCTTTAATTTTAGGAGATAGGAGATTTTAGGCAAGGAGATATTTTAAGGCACTGCTGGAGTAGATTTGGGAGGTATAGTAAATCAGGGCTAGTGTATTGGAATGGGTTAGAGTAAATGGTGATTTAAGCATAAATAAACACACAGATAGGTTCAGACACTGGGATTGATTTACTAAAACTGGAGCGTGCAAAATCTGGTGCAGCTCTGCATAGCATAGTAACCAATCAGCTTCCAGGTTTTATTGTCAAAGCTTAATTGTACAAGCTGAAGTTAAAAGCTGATTGGCTACCATACACAGCTGCACAAGATTCTGAGTGCAGTAGTTTCAGTAAACAATGCCCACAGTCTGTTAGACAGTATGATCACTATGCTAAGGTAACTTTCTGTACCAGTAGACTGAGATGAATAAGCAAAGTCAACAATAAACAGGGCATGTGAGTAGGGATGGGCTAACGGTTCAGCCAGAGCATAAGTTCGGGCCAAACTTTCGATGTTCGGCGAACAACCAACAAACGGGACGTTCGACCATTTGTTCCGCCCCCCGAATGGACCAAAATGCAATGTGGCATTGAAAGCTTGAGCCAATCAGGGCACAGAGCATTGTTAGAGTAATGATTAGACACTGTCATCATGACTTTATCCAATTATGGCTCATTCACGCCCCACAGTATAAAAGTATTCTTTCAATGGCAGCCATTTTCAGTGTAATTTTGGCTGGAGAGAGAAAGAACAGGGCTCTGTTCAGTGCTATTAGTTAGTTAGTGTGCTATACTGTGCTAGTTTGCTTCAATTGTCAGTGTGGAATATTAGTTTAGTGTCAGTCTAGGGATAGTGTGAGGGTAGTGAGGAGGACCATTCAGCTTTGCATAGTGTGCAGCTAGAGTAGGGACAGCTCAGATAGTTTCATTGTAGTGTATTGAGACCGTGTCATTCATACATACATTTGTGTATATGTAGAGTAGGGACAGCTCAGATAGTTTCAGTGTAGTGAGAACGTGTCAGTAATATTTGCATTAGCGCATAGCTAGAGTAGGGACAGCTCTGATAGTTTCAGTGTAGTGTAGTGAGACCGTGTCAGTAATCTTTACATTAGTGTATAGCTAGAGTAGGGACAGTTCAGATAGCGTTAGTGTAGTGACGGTTGAACACGATCTATTTGACTACGTTACTGCAAGTTTAACGTCATTTACTTCTGTGTGCGTTACTGCCAGTTTAACGCTATATAGATCTAAGTGCGTTAATGCCAGTTTAACTACATATAGTTCTGTGTGCGTTACTGCCAGTTTAACGCCATATTGTTCTAAGTGCGTTACTGCCAGTTTGATACCATTTACTTCTGTGTGCGTTACTGCCAGTTTAACGCCATATAGTTCTAAGTGCGTAACTGCCAGTTTAACGCCATTTACTTCTGTGTGCATTAGCTAGTTTAACGCCATATAGTTCAAAATAAGTTACTGCCATTTTAATGCCATATAGTTCTAAGTGTGTTACTACCAGTTTAACGCCATTTACTTATGTGTGCGTTTCTGCCAGTTTAACGCCATTTACTTCTGTGTGCGTTACTGCCAGTTTAACGTCATATAGTTTTGTGTGTTACTGCAAGTTTAACACCATGTAGTCACTGTACGTTTGGCATATTATATTGCAGTATATTATAGTGTATATTATAGTGTATCCATGGAGAGTTGTTTGTGTAGTGTGAGTACTCAAATTAAAGTGCACCAAACACCACTTTACATTGATTAAAGTGCATCTACATACAGATTTCCACTTCTTCTTAACATTTGCTAATAAGCACCGCCCCCTCCCTCCCAATAATGTCTGGAAGGACAAGGAGAGGCAGACGTTCCCTTGGCACTGTAAGGGGGCCAGCAACAAATGTGTCCACAGGCAAAGGTGGATGTGGTGGTTAGTCCTCAGGCAGGGCATAATTTCCTCTGTTTAGTGAGTTTGCCGTGCTATCCAGCCACAGCATGCAGAGGAGGTGGTGGACTGGCTTACTAAACCTTTCTCATCCTCATCATCCCCTGTCACGCAAGCAGAGACAAGAGTGCAGTCTATAAACCTGCCTCCTTGTCCACATCTATTCCTTCCATAGCCCCAACATCAGACATGGAGGAGGAGTCAGCTGAGTTATTTGACCACAGCGTCAGTCACTTGCTCCTTGATGATGCCCAGCCATTACTGGATTCAGATGTTGGTTCTAAGGTTGAGGATGACAGGAACATGAGCCTAGAGAGAGGGTAGAACACTGGTAGATAAATTGGCATTCATGTTCCCTCATCCGCAGCGTATTGCCAGGTTGCCTCTGGTGGTAATGATGATGGAGGAGATGGAGATGATGATGATGAGGTCACTGATGTGACTTGGATGCCAGATAGAGCAGAGGAGGAAACTGAAGGTGAGGCGGCACAACCCCAAGGAGGCCGACACCAAGAAAGAGTAGAGAGCAGACACCCTATTCCATCATATTCTGCAGCTGTTCTCTCCCAGACCACTCCCCAAAGCTCAGCTTGCTGGGCCTATTTCAGCACATCTGCAGCATATCGCACCATTAATATCTGCAAACTGTGTCTCAGGTACATCAAACGTGGGAAAAACACCAGCCATTTGAGTACCACGTGCTTAACAAGACTTTTTACGTCCAACCACTTAGTCCATTGACAAGAGAACCTACATGCCACATAAAAGGGGCATAAATCTGTCCCTCCTCTTCCTCCAACTTTAGTCTGCCCCTGCTATATCGAGTCATTACCTCTCAGCAGCCTCCACTGACAGGGATAATGGTATAGCACAGGTGTCCCAGGTCCTAGCAGCACATCTGCCAGCAGCACACAACCAGCTTTAGACTGTAGCCAGCAAATTTCTCTACCCCATCTGCTTCAGTGGAACAAAAAAATACAGTCCCTACCACCCACATGCATAGCGCCTAAATGCAAGCTTGTTAAAGCTGTTGACTCTCCAACTTTTGTCTTTCGGCCTGGTGGATTCTGCCCCCTTCCGTGAATTCGCACAATGTGCTGTACCACAATGGTAGGTTCCCAGTAGCTACTACTTTTCACGTAAGGCCGTTCCATCTCTCTACCATCACGTGGAAGGGAATGTTCTGGCATCATTGAGCAAGGCAGTCAGTCGTAAAATCCACCTTACTGCTGACACATGGTCCAGCAAGCATGGGCAGGGATGATATATTTCATTCACAGCACACTGGGTAACGCTGCTTGTGACTCGAAGGGATGCAGGACAGGGCTCAGTGCTGCAGCTTGTTGTGCCCCCACTTTGCCATACAGCTGGTGGTGATGATGCCAGACCTTTGAGCTCTACCCCCTCCTCCTCCTCCTCTTCCACCACCTCAATGCCCTCCTCTGCAGAATTGTCCTATGAACATCAGGTACCCCCTAAGTGTTCAAAGGGCTATTCCATGAGTCAGGCTAAAAGGTACCATGCAGTGCTTCAGCTGGTGTGTCTAGGGGACAGGAACCACACCGGACCAGAGATTCTTGCAGCTCTGCAGGGACAGGCCCAGAGGTGGTTCACTGCAACAGGGAAACACCGCTCTGACTACACAGCAGAAAATGGGTAAATGGTGATGCTCCTTCCCAGGTGCTCTGACTCACGGGATTCTTCCCTTTCAGAGAAAAGTCACTGAAATCCAAAATTATGAGTCGGCACTCCGGAGCTGCCTGCAATATCCTTTATTGTACAGTGACCACATTACATGGTCACTGTACAATAAAGGATATTGCAAGCAGCTCCGGAGTGCCGACTCATAATTTTGGATTTCAGAAGTGGTTCACACCATGCCAGCTGGAGCCAGGAATGGTGGTGTGTGATAATGGCTCAAACCTCCTGTCCGCCCTTTGACAGGGAAAGTTGACACATGTGCCATGCCTGGCACATGTCCTTAATTTGGTAGTGCTGCATTTCCTAAATACATACTCAGGGGGGGCAAGATGTGCTAAAGCTGGCCAAAAGAGTCTGTAACCATTTCAGGCGGTCATACACAGCCAGTGCTCGGTTGGATGAAATTCAGCAGGAATTACACCTGCCCGTAAACCACCTGATTTGTGACATGCCCACCAGGTGAAACTCGACTTTAGCAATGCTGCATCGGCTATACATGCAGGAGAGGGCCATCAATGAGTACCTGTGCGAGTTCGGAACAACGACAAGCTTAGGCCTCCTCTGCTTTTTTTCCCCACGCCAATGGCTGATTATTAAGGATGTATGCACTGTATTGTCACCATTTGAGGAGGCCACAAGGATGGTGAGCCATGACAGTGCATGCATCATTGACACAATCCCTGTTGTGTTACTGCTGGAGCAGACTCTGCATGGCATTATGGACAGGGCACTAGAGGCAGAGCAGCAGGAGGAAGAGGAGGACTTCCTTTACTCTCAAGGCCCACTTTATCCAGACACCGTCATTCCTATGTCACAGAACACACAGGAGGAGAGAGGGGAGGAGGATGAGGAGGATGAGGATTCTGGCTCTTTCTCAGGCTTTGAAGAGGAAGACATGCATCAATCTGTAAGCGATGGCTTTCCAACCCCAGGACCCATGGGAGTAGTACGTGGCTGGGAGGAGGAAGTTCACCCTGTTGACCCTGCTGTCACCCTAAGTGACCCTGAGGATTCTGCTTCTCAAGCCTCTGCAAATTTGAGGAGCATGGGCAACCTCATGCTTCAAAGCCTGAGAAAGGACCCAAGAATATGTGGCATAAAGGAGAGTGATCATTACTGGCTGGCAACCCTCCTTGACCACCGTTATAAGGGGAAGGTCTCAGAACTCATCCCGTCCCCACAGAGAGTGCAGAAGATAAAATCACTTGAGGACACGTTAAAGAGGATTTTATTGTACATTTTTCTAGACTCCAGTAGGTTAAAGTGTCATGGAAAATGTTCTTTTGAGTCTTTGAGCATTTCATACTTTTTTCAATCCTCGCTGCCCAGGTCTGTCAGCTTCCACATCCCATCGGCAGCATCACATGGTGGACAATTACCTTGGGGCCAAACCAGAGATGTAGAGCTTTCCAGCTGATGATCCACTGGCTTACTGGGTCGTGAGAATAGACCACTGGCCAGAACTTGCCCAGTATGCTATTAAGTTGTTGGGCTGCCTTGCATCCAGTATGCTTTCAGAACGGGCATTCAGTGCTGCAGGAGGTTTCGTGACTGATCATAGAACGCATCTATCCACAGACACCGTGGACCATTTGACTTCCATAAAAATGAATCAGTCAGGATGGATGTGGAATCCCTGCAGGACTTCGAGGCTGGACTAGGCTGGCACCCTCCTACCCTCCTTTCCCTCTACAGGTCATTAGGTTACCAGGACCTAATCTTTTTTAAAGGGAGCTGTCTCCATTCACCATACATCAATTTGTTTTACCTATTCTAATCTTGTTCCCAGTGCTCTACATTGTGATCTCATCATACACACTGGCTCCCCAGCTGTTGCTGAGCAAAATAAAGACAGCTTGCAGAGAAAATGCCATTTTTTTGGCTTTAAAACTGCAATTATTTCTGCAGCAGATTCTAGACATGGTACAGATCTGCCATTTTACAGGTAGACTAAGGGGACCCCCCAGGCACTATATTGGAAGGAATTTTTCATTTTTATGCTTTCACTTTAAAAATCCAAAAATCACTGCTCATTTAAAAATGACGTTTTTCAAAAACTTTTTTTTAATTGACACATGTCCCCCAGGGCAGGACCCGGACCCCTATAACCATTGTATACACAGTTACTTGCATATAAACCTTCAAAATGGGCACTTTTGATTTTTGTAGTTCGGGTCCCATTGACGTTAATTGGGTTCGTTATTCGGGTCTGAACTTTTCCGGTATTCGGACATTCTGGTGTGAACCGAACAGAGGTCCGCTCGGCCCATTCCTACATATGAGCATTAACTGTAATGTTAATAATAATACTATAGCTTGTCTAGAGTGAACTCTAGGAGAATGGCTAGGATATGGTACAATATTCCATGAGCGGTACCTCTTAGCATAAGCAATAGGTGAAGGTCTCTGTGTAGAGGGACAGTCTTTGGTCCTAATTCTTCAACTAGCTAGCATTGGGGCCTAGTTGTACCATTGGTGTGCATGGGAAGAGTCCCAATCAAGCCTGCAGGCAGCAATAAGGCTACTAAATGGCTGTACGGTCAGTTTGTAAAGGGCCCAGTCTTTCTAGCAGCAGATTGTAAATCCCCATAGCAGAAGCTAACCAGTTCCAGGGATATTGCAGCTCACCATCCTTTCTTACACAGTTATTAGTCCACACTCTGCTCTGCACCCAGGTGACTCAGGCTGTCAGCATCTCACCAAACTCAGCACTCTGGATCCCGCTCAGGCTGCCAATATGCAGCAGTGATGGTGTACAGTAAACAGCAATGTGCACTTTCCAGGCTCCCGCATGGCAAGAAGAAGCTGTGCCCTGTACACCCTGTACAATGCAGCTATTTTCACTCCTTCTGGCAATCTCCCTCTGTGAAATGCAATTCAAAAGCTCTTAATTACAGTGGGGTCTCTCTTCTCTGGACTACAGTTCCCACAGTGCTCTGCTGCTTCACTCAATCTATTTAACTCTTCCTGCTCAGCAGCTCCCTCCTCTTCCTGATATAGATGTTAACCAGTTAAGCACCACAGAGCAGAAGCTACAGAGAGCAGCTGCAGTCAGTGTTTCTCTCACTCTCCATTCTTAGTCAAGCACCTGGCTACAAAGGGAAATAGTCTGTTTACTTTGCAAGCAAATTTGCACTTTGCCAGGGAATTCTTTCCTGAGCTTAGTGAATGCCTTGCAAGTGATTTGAGATTTTTTGCAAAGTGAAACTTCACCATATTCACTAAACTCTGGGGCAAATTAACTTGCAAAGTGCAACTTCAATTACAAAGTTAACAGCCTATTTGCCTTTAATAAATCAACTCTATAATGACATAGAATCATCTCATTTTAAATTATATATATATATAATTGCACCTGCAGAAATAAATATCAAAATGTGTGTAACAATGTATATAGACATAAAGGTATAATCTTGTGGTTATGCCCAATCACTAAATACAATGTAACTAACATTTAAATATAAACCATAAAACAAAAACAAAAAGTGATGGCGCTGACTAGGCTGGAAATGCCAATGGGAATTTATACCTGCAAATTTTTTTCCCACCTAGCTTCAGGCATATACCAAATAATATACAATCAATCGATATAAATAAAATATATAAAACAGTGTACCAATCACTAACATATATATAATCAACAATATGCGCGTAAGTCTTCCTGAAGACGCTAGGAGGCGAAACGTACGTCGGAGACGTTTTTCCTTTGGTATCTCCCTACGAGTATCGCATCATAATAAATAATTCTACACATTAAATATTTTTCATCTTATTTTTGAGTGTAAAAGGCCACGGTCTCTGGGACCGTGATCTACATACCGTTATACGTTTGCCTAGACCATACTGCGACCAACGGGCCGAGGGTAGGGGTTATCGCACACACGGTTCGGAACAACACTTACATGATTCATTGGGCCTTTACGACGACGATTGCAGAGGCTGCATGCAAAGCGGAGGATCGCAGAAGTCCTTCTGAATGCGCGTATAACAACTAATATATATACAATCACTAACCATGTGACAAAATATATAAAATAAAT
>BLSH010281118.1:49523-63524 GCA_018402905.1 Glandirana rugosa | reverse complement strand
GGGTAGCGTCTGCCCCCCCCCCCCCCCGCTCAAAATCTATACCAGGCCTTTATACTAGATAGGGGTCTGCGATGGGTTTTTAAGGGGAACCCCACATTTAATAAAAATCATAATCCATACCAGACCCTTATCTGGGCATGTAGCTTAGCTGGCCAGGAAAGGGAGGGGGAGCATGCACCACTCCTCTCCTGACCCATACCAGACCACATGCCTTAAATATTGGGAGGATACCATGTCAGGGGTCCTCCCTGCCTGGCTGCTAAATGTCAACCAACTGGCCAGGAATGCTGGTTAATGTCATAAATTGGCCATGACCATATGTGGTCAATGACAACACCCAGGATCCCCTGTCTGCTTTGATTACAAATAGAAGCCAGAAAAGATCTTTTTTTTTTCTTTTTTAAATGTCACTTTTGTTGGAGTGCATCCTACAAGAGTGCTACTTAAAGAGCAGCTTTAAGGTATGTCCCAAGCATGTTATTTGAATCTAAAGTTTAGTGATTTATTTTTTTATAAATCCACATCAGAGGTAGTACTTACATGAATGAAGAGTATCCCATGTGCTGGTGGCTGCTGTGTTCCTTGTCCTTGTCTTCTGCCCTCTAGATACTCATCAAAACGACCTACTACTTTCGGTCCCGACACCGCATGGAGAGGAGCTAGGAGAGATCAGCTCCCGCCGCTCTCCTTCTAAAGCCTGCTCCAGAGCCAGCCACCACTCGAGGTAACCCTCACCCCGCCCTTCTAGCACAGGAGGAGACCCTCAAGGACCACTTTGTGGAGTGATCCATGGTCCGGCCGCCCACCGCGCCATCCCTGAGCAGGGGGGACAGCACACAGGCCGCAGCCAACATGGCACTCGCGATCGCAACACAGGACTGTAATGCAGCCACACATGCGGCCCCCTCTCCACACGCACTGTGTCCGGAGCACCTGGTGACTGCACAGCCAGATCCAGTGGCCAAAGCCCAGGCGGTAGTAGCCCTCCTCACCCCCATGGTTACTGAGACCGTGGATAAGGCTGTATTTAAAGGGTTAGAGCAACTTCACAGGGAACTTCAGCTTCAGTCTATGAGAATTAATCAAACTGAGGAGTGGATCTCCTTGGTGGAGGGTGATACTACTGCCCTATCTGCTGCTGTCGCCAAACGCAGCACACTACACAAAGACCTCCAAGAGAAAGTGGGCGACTGATAAAATAGGTCCAGACGGAATAATCTACATATTATCAGCCTACCAGAGTCTGTCCTGCCCTCTGCACTGACTACAATCTGCGCTACTACCATTCCTGAGCAGCTAGGATTGCGCACCCCCTGCACTGTCGAAAGGGCTCATCGTATAGGTCAGCGGTCAGAATCACGCTTCAGACCTAGACCTGTGATTGTGAGATACCTCAATTACACAGACAAGAAGGCCATACTTCAAAAAAGCTTGACTTTTGAGGAATGCCCTGTACTACTCTTCGCTGACTACTCCATTGAAGTTATGCGCAATCGCAAAACCTTTGCGTCAGTCTGCTCCACGCTTCACAATAATCATATTGAGTTTAGTCTGGCCTACCCAGCCACTCTGCACATTCCAATCCCTTGGAAGCAGAAACCTACATCAATAACTCACAACCTTTGGATATGGAACAGGAGCATCCCTCAACCTCTCATGAACCTCTCTTCCCAAGGTAATATGCTCTCTACTCCAACAAACAAATGAGCCCTCAAAAACCTCCCTACAAACGAGTACGCTCCGGCCTTCCTGTAGCCTTGCAGACCATGCAGCATAGCAGAAACCCCCTTTTCTTCCCCTACCTCTCTCCCACCCTCGCCCTGCCCCTTCCCTACCCTATCCCCCCCTTCTACCTCTCCTTTAGGTGGTGCCACATCACACCGATCATGCTCCAAGACGGTGGAATAGGTTTTTATGAACAGGCCTGCTTTTTACTTGTATTTTGTAAGTAGAATGTTAATAAATTCTTCTTGTTACCCCCTTTTGGACTTTTTTCTTTATGCTCCATGTAACCAATTGGTGGAGTGTTAAGTGATTTTCCCAGTGTCCACATCTGGTGATCCTGTCTGTTGGAGATTTATCAGGAATGTAGGAGTGAGAGGTCTCAAAGCTTGGATCATAGGAGGATTTGTTTACCAGCACATTTATCATCTAGATCTGGTAAGGAGACTTGCTGGACACGGTGGTGTGGAGTGCCTTTTCCTACCTTACACTGATGCTGACGTTGGGACTTTTTCATCCTGCAAATTATTTTATGGACTTTGTGTTGTAAGTGCTGCAATGTGAATTTTATGGACTATATTTGTTGATCAGCAATTTTTGTCAGCTGCTATCATTTATGTATTAGCTCAGATTCCACACCCATTTCGGTTAACTACAAATCTTTGCCTCCCTAAGAGCAAGGGAGCAGCGGGCCTGCCCAATATTAGATTTTACAACTTCTCATGTTTATTAAGGCAAGCTTTAGACTGGCTATCTGAAAACTCCCGCTATTCCAATTACATGTTGGAGGGGGCCCTGGTGTCCCCATTTAATCTCCAGTCGGTTCTCCACTCCAAGCTATGTGCCCTACCACCTTCTATGAGGACCAACTTATTATTTAAAGACACACTTATTGCTTGGAGGGAGGTGAGAAGGCTCCAGGGCTTCCCCTCCAACATATCCCGCTACCTGCCTATAATAGGCAACCCTATGCTTCCGCCCTCTACGAACATCAAGGCCTCTGCCCAATGGTCCTCCCTTGGCTTAAAGACGGTACCAAGTTTTCAATCTAGCTCAAGGCTCCATCAAACCTTTCTCGTGGTGTCAAATAGATACTCCTTACCACCTTCCCACGTTTTCTATTATCAGCTAATGAGCTACCTCAAGTCCTGCTCTAGCCCACGCCAAAACCCTTTCAAATCATCCTTCATCGACACTTTCATGACTAAAGGACAATACTCGATATCTGAGATATACTCCTACCTTATTCAACACCAAGCCTCCAAATACTCCCTGGTTCCTTACCACCCATGGTTGTCTATCCTGGATAACCAGGAAGCACTGAAACAGATCCTGGTGGGTTACCAAAAAATTTGCTCACTAATCATTGCCGAAACTTGGCGAGAGACTCAATTCAAAATTGCCCACAGAGCATATCTCCCTTTCCGCCACAGTACAACGGATCCCGCTCACTCAACCTGCCCCTGGTGCTCAGCAACCTGACCTTCTCTCTTTCATAGACTCTGGACTTGCCAAGAGACATCCACCTTCTGGGACCAGGTACTGAAATGTATCAATAAGATCCAGCAAATTGCTATACCTAAAGACCCCATGCTATGTCTCTTTAGCTACAACCCTTCTCCTGCCTCGCCCTCTGCAGCCGCCAGTGATTGCACCCCCTAGTGGATCCACATCTGCCTTTTGGCCACATGCAGAAAAATTATGCACAACTGGACTCAGGCTAACCTGCCTCAGATCGCGCAGGTGAAACAGGCACTTCAAAGCCTCTTCCTCTTGGAAAAACTGGACACTATTACACACGATTTCAAGACCTCCAAACGCTTCTTTGCCAGATGGCTTTGCTACATGGAGCGCTCCCTGACCCCAGCGGAAATCAACCAGCGCATGCAACCTTTTTCACTTCTCAGACTGGTATCTACGAGCCGACATTGCTAATACTCTGGGCAAACTCAAAATTAAAGACACTCCTGACCCCCCAGTTCCTCCCAGGTCTTTCCCTGTTACATTCCTGTGGTTCAATGATCCAGCAATGAGCCTGTAGATATTTACGTCTAGGTTGTTATAGATTAGTGATATGCTCCTATTGCCTAGGTATTTTGCACACTTGCTTCCACTCCTTAGGGTATCTCCTGCATTGGTTTACTGAGACTAGCCTCCCAAACAATAAGTAACCATATTTGCTCTTACCCGACATGCTACATCACTAGTTGGTTCAATAACTCAAAGTAACGTATATTTTTTTGTTTGATTATGTGTAGACCATGTCCTGGGCTATATGCCCCCACGAACTGAACTACTCAATAACCAGAATACTCGCTGACTGTCTTTATTTTTTTTTTGTATTTTAAATGCAAAAATTCCCAATAAAAAATTATTATGAAAAAAAAAACAACCTACTATATCTGCTCTTTCCCCTCCCCTCTCCATTCACAGAAGGTGCGCTATTGGTTTCCATAATGAAAAATGCTGTATGAATGGAGGAGGTGGGTCTTTCATTCATCTGCGAGCATTTCATTGGAACAGATAAAACACCTTCTATGAATAGAGCATGGGTGCGGAAAGGGCAGGCATAGTCGGCACTTTTGATGAGTACCTGTGAATGTCGTATTAACCCCTGCAGTACCGGAAGTTCACAGCTGCGGCAGTATCTTGGGGCAGGGGATGGAAGATTTCAAGAGCACACAAGACAATCCTTATTGTGCTGGTGGCTGCTGTGCTCTTGAAATCTTCCATCCTCTGTCCCCAAGATACTGCCAACTAGGGGGTGCCAGAATAAGATGGAAATATATACTTTATTCAGTAGAGTACCTCCAGGGCTGTGACTGCTCCCCCAGAGCCCCCTTTGTAAGCCACAACCACTGATGGTTGCATTCCAACTTTCTCCATGAACAACGTACAATAAAAGGTTAATGTCCCTGTATTGTACATAATGACACTGAGGTTCCACCTAGAGTTTCAGGCAGAGGAGGATAGTGGTAGAGCCAGATGGAGCAGGGGATAGCTAGCATCCAAAGCCTATACAGCCCCCTCTAGACATAACAAGCCTTTAACCCTTGCAGTATCGGTGGGGGCCCCACTGTAAGGGTAGCTATTTTGATATACCTGGCATTGAGCTTTAAGGTTTGGGACAGTGTGAAAATTTCTGGTGGCTTACCTTCTTCGCATTTTTTTTTTCATCTAGTAAAGGGGGGACCTTCAACCTCCCTTGTAGTTCCATAGCTGGCGCAACCTCTTATTTCAGTACCATGGAGTCATAAACATATCATGATACAAAGGATCTAGCAATTTTCTCCAGACACTGGGAACCTAAGCCTTCCTGGGTCAATCACTCTTACACTAGCACAGGGGTTCCTGCTCCAAGAAAAAATACAAAGTGGTCTATTCCCCTAGGTTAATTCTTCAGACACAGGGCAATCTGTACATATAGAAAATGCTTTGCTGTACTTTTTATGTACCTTTAATAAACCTTTCACATGAGATGGAGTGCCGGCTATCTATATGTACATGGTTATGGACCTGTGATGTGAAGAGGACATCTCCAGTCTGAGCACCCAACTTGTGGATCCGGGATTTCACTTTACATGCCTGCAGCCTCCCTCTCCTGTTGAGCGATGTCTCACCTGTCCTTCACAGGACAATCTGTCTCTGACCTGTAAGTGGATGCAAGGGTTGATTGCCAGGTTCAGATTGTGTTTGCTAAAATTAGATTTTTATTTCCTTTCCCCAAACTTCTTGGTTTAAGATTTGTCACTGAACAATCTTCATTTCAGTAGCATCGTTAGATTTATAATAAGGCAGATGTTACATTTGTTGGCCCTGTAATTTTTAAACAAGAATTTTCTGATAATGACCCTTAGATGTTACAATAAACCTGGAAACACTGAGTCCCATTTGCTTTTTGTTGCACACATAGATTATAACCCTTCTGGGGTTATGGAAAACACATGGGTCCTCCACCCATCTTCTACCATCTCTGCCCTCATTTGGCCCTCCTCCAGCCCCCTTGGACTCTCCTCTGCCCTCCTTCAGCCCTCCTCCATTCTCCCCACCCTCCAACCCTGGCTGCAAACTCTAATGAGACTGCAAAATCAGGAAAAAAAACCTATGACTCCTGGAATTAGTGACAATTGTGTCCCAGGAGTCAAGGGGACTACAGCAGCCTACGTCATTTGCCTAGGCAAATGAAATACATAGAAACAAAGTGTACATAAAAAAAGATATTTGCAATTCAATTTTTAAAAAATGACTGAAGGTCTGCTTTAATACTGTAAAAGTTAATATACTTCAGCCACAATGTTTGTAATACATATACAGTATATTGCTGACTCAAGGTATTTTGAATGTTAATGGTTTGCATTCTTTACACATCTGTGTATGAAGGGAGTACAGATGAGATTTTCAAAGTTTAAACAATGAAAGGAAATCCCAACCCAGGCTTTTTATATCAAATGGAAATAGTCTCCCTTGTAAGCCTCTAAGTGGCTACGTGCATTGACAATACCTTACATAGGCACCAACATACAACTATCTCCAGATAACACACAATTATTTTGATAGAGTGCTTAAATGGCTTATCATTTTCAATTGCAGTTTGTCCAAAACATTCAGTAAAGACTTGATTCTGCTATGATTGATATTCACTAATGACCTTAGTCACTACATAATTTTGATATGACTTTGCAAAAAAGAATTCACTAATGTCTAACAAACAGATAAATATGATCAGGGTTTTTTTTAAAGACTGTAGCAGAGTGCCGTTTACTCACCATGCTCAGATGCAGGTGCGTGCACCTTTAATCCTGTATTCAACAAAACACTGGGTTTGTGGATATGCTCAGCAGCTTAGAGAGGCCACAGCTGGAGTCAGAGGTAGCTGGGCAAGTGATCTGCTGCAAGGAGAGAGGCCCTTCATTGTCAAAACCTGTTTGTAGGCAGCCAGACAGGAGCCTAATAGCACACTGCTTTTCCAGAAGGCCCAGCTACTGTGAAGAGCACCTCCCTGATTGGTACCAGAGTTTCACTTCAATTGGGGTGACCCTTTGGCCTTGTGCCTTGGTTTCCTCCAGCTATTCACCTGTATAACCAGAGCTACCCTGCATTTCACCTTCAGGAATGTGACTGTGAAGAGTCCATGTTTGTACAGTTTTCACATCTGTTTTGTATTATTCTTCAGTGTATTCATACTCTTTGCCATCCTAAACTGGTTTGCATTATTGCTTCTAACATGTTTAGTAAACTGCACATTACAGTTAGTCCATGTCTGATCATTCAGCCAACTACCTATTGGTTCATCCATAAGTGAAGCATAATAAACTGTTTTTACTATACTTCCGTTTATGAATGAATGAGAGGCTTGGTGCACAGTGATTCCTGTCCATTCATTCTGTGCAGCTGAGGCTACACAGATGGAAATTGAGAGCTGAGGTTTGTTTAGACCCCTGATATCTCATCAAAGCCCCCCAACAGAGCTCCTAAAACAAATTAAATTGTAAAAATAAAAGAAATAAAATGAAATGGTAAACAAGTAATAAAATAATAATAATAATAAAATTTTATTTTAATAAAATTAAAATTAAAAAATACTGACACCAGTGAGGGAACTATCAGGATTGCAAAGGTTGTAATTGTGACCGGGCCCTGGCATTTCACCACCATGGGAAGGCCCGAAGATGGCAGAAAGGGGCCCCGCTGCAGAACTTGTGAAAGGGCCCCACTGCAGAACTTGTGAAAGGGCCCCATTGTGGTACTGTACTAAAGGGTGCCAGGATCAGTGGGAAGAGGGAAGGGCCCTGGCCAGGGGTCAGGGGGCCCTACATAATTTCTTGCACCGGGGCCCTGGAGGTTCTAGTTACACCTCTGCATTATATTCTATGAAAGAAATAGTCAAATATATTCAATATTGTGTGCTGTAAAAACAAATCAAATTGTATGTCAGTTACTAGAGCTTATAGTCCCTGCAAATGAGCAGTATTGATACAAGCTTATTTGGGCCTTAACTCTTATACCTTTTTTCAATAAATGTTTCAACATCAATTTACCACATTATCCATTATGGACTTCATTTTTTTTTAACTTTAAGTCTTGAGTGGAACACTGTTTGTGGGCATTTTTTTTTTCATTGAGGGTGGAGCAATTGAGACACACCTTTTTCATTACCTTTTGACACTTATTCAGTTTTGGGGTGAACACATATTTTGGTTTTATTACTTTGAGCACTTTTTAGTACTTTTATTGCTATTTTGTGGTTTATGCTGTATATACATGTACACTTTTTATATTATATTATACACTTAGCAATGAACTTTTGTTTTCAATTCAATATTAGGTAAATGTAGTGTGTTTCCAGGGGTCAGGGGGCCCTACACAATTCCTTGCACCGGGGCCCTGGAGGTTCTAGTTACACCTCTGCATTATATTCTATGAAAGAAATAGTCAAATATATTCAATATTGTGTGCTGTAAAAACAAATCAAATTGTATGTCAGTTACTAGAGCTTATAGTCCCTGCAAATGAGCAGTGTTGATACAAGCTTACTTGGGCCTTAACTCTTATACCTTTTTTCAATAAATGTTTCAACATCAATTTACCACATTATCCATTATGGACTTCATTTTTTTTAACTTTAAGTCTTGAGTGGAACACTGTTTGTGGGCAATTTTTTTCATTGAGGGTGGAGCAATTGAGACACACCTTTTTCATTACCTTTTGACACTTATTCAGTTTTGGGGTGAACACATATTTTGGTTTTATTACTTTGAGCACTTTTTAGTACTTTTATTGCTATTTTGTGGTTTATGCTGTATATACATGTACACTTTTTATATTATATTATACACTTAGCAATGAACTTTTGTTTTCAATTCAATATTAGGTAAATGTAGTGTGTTTCCAGCTAGATTAGAGTGACTGAAGCCTGATGGTTGCCATTAGTAAGTTAGTGTTTTTTTGAGTGCAGCTACAGTGTGGGTCACCATGAGGAAAAGCAGGAGATTCCATTATTTTCCAGCAGTTCCTTCAGAGACAAGTGTACCACATAGGGGTATCGACCAGGATTCACCTAGCCCTCTTTGAAAGTGACTGGCATGAGATTTGTGCAACAGTAATCCATAGCGAGATATTTATTGGCAATGCAGAGACTGTGTTGGAGACTGCCCTTAAGAACAAATAGGACTGTTGCAAGTGTGCTGCTCAATGTGGAAAATAGTTTTTGTGCTGCTAATGTCATCCTGTGTACTACAAGAGAGACAAGCTGCTGTATTTCAGAGAGCAATGGGGTGCACTTTCAGCCACCTGTTGCTGCTATGTCACATTTTTTCAAAGCGATGGATGTGAAGATGAATGTGGGGTTCTTAGTGTGCCTAGCATCTTAGTCGTTGCCACATCTTCTACACACCTTGTCCCTAGGGGGCTCCCATTAAGTCTTAGGAGGAATACACGATTGATATGTTTGGAGAGGATATGTAGAGACAGGGAAGAAGAAGAGAACGAGTGGAGGAGTGAGTGAGAGGTCCCTGCCACCAGTGCCTGTCCCTGAACCCACAGAAACATTACCAGTGTCACCAAGTTCAGCCTTGGCACATTAGACATGAAGGGGAAGCCTCTCATGCTACCAGACATATGGTACTACTAGTAGACTGCCAGGGACCAAGTAAAGAAGACTGCTGTTGTTTGTTCCCTGTGCTAGTAGTGCTGTTATGTTTTCTGAGTATGAATACTGCTAACCTCCTTATGGCAATTTTAAGTGATAGGTAAATTGGGGTAAAGTCAGGAGGAGGGATAGGGTTAAATGTTAGGTTAAAGTTTAAGGTGTTAGAGGTTAATCTTAAGTGTTTAGGGTTAAGTGTTAGATCAGTGATGGTAAACCTGAAAATAATAATAAAGGACCTAAAGTAGCACTTCCAGAAGGCATCACAATAGCTGTACGTTTTTGTGCATTGAGGTGCATTATGTGGAGTTAGGAAACCCATTCAAAATAAAATGGCTGTAATACACCTCAATGCATGAACATTTTGGTCCTGTTGCATTCTTTGCAACATTAAAGGGAAAGTTGGAGTCATTATTGGGTCAGTGGCCACAATAAAAAAAACAACATTGTGTTCCATTGGTAGTCAAAATTGGCACTAATGTTTTGGCTCACAAAGGTAAGTATCAACCTAGGAGTTAAGGTAACAATTTCGTTTTTGGGGTTAATTGGTTAGGAGTGGTTAAGGCAGAAACGACAGTTAACCTTAAGCTGGCTATAGACAGATCGACATTGGGCAGGATCAGCAGGGACCAGACAAATTTCAACAAAGCCGTTCCTGTTCAACATAATTTGAATGACTTCTAATAAATGGGAGTCCTGGAAAACTCTTGTGGATCAGTTGCTGCAGCCAGTCAGATGCAGCCGCTGATCAGTGTGTTGATCAGTGTGTTGTGCCATTGGAGAGTCCCATTGTCAGAATACAATGTCTTAGCTGAAGGGAGGTTTCTTTCATCAACCTCACTTAGTTGGAGGAATCTGGGAATCTGTGAGTCAGGCTGCTGACCCAACGATAAAAACAAAAAAAAAATCATCTATGGCCAGCGTAAGAGCCAGAGGTTAGGAAGATACGTTTAAGTGATATGTTTGGGTTAAAGTCAGGGTGAAGATTGGGTTAAATATTAACATTAGTTTTAAGGATTCAGTTTAATTTTCAGAAAAGGGTGTTAGGAAGTAACCCTAAAAGTTAGCTTGAAGCTGGGTTCACACCATTCCGAATTGGATGCGGGTTCACCACATCCAATTTGCAATAGCAGGTGATTCTGATTGGGAAACATAGGACACTAACATTAGAAAAATAAGGACAAAAAGAATCGTATCATACTATGTTAGTTTCATCAACATAGAATGTGACCATTGTGTATTTTCATCTGTATACTACGGCTTTGTGCACTATGGCATGATCATGATCATGTTTTGCACAATGCCCTGACTCTTTTTAAAATATACATTTCCAAAAAAAATGATTGAAGTGTATCTATAACCAAACCGTTTATTATTTTCAAATAATAGAGGGGAGCGCTAGAACTCCAGGGACAACCTTGTCATAAGACAGGGTGCGGATGCTCTCTATAAGCAGCACAGACACAAATTCAATTTTTTTCAAAGTTAAGTAGGGAAAGGCTAGAACCCCTGTTTTATTGTTGTCTGTTTTACTGTTACAGATTTTTTTCCTCACTTCCTGGCTGGTAAAACATTGTCCGAGTTATGCACAGTTTATATAATTTTCTGTTTATTATATATTATAGTATATTTTTTTTAGGTGGGGCAACAGCACTGGGTATTTTATTCAGCTCTGTACTGATTGTCCTGGGGCCTAATATAATTTAGCTGCTTTGCATTTAGAATAGGGATATGAAGGTAAGCGCAGGGTATCTTGTAAATATAGAAGAAAAACCTGACAGGGGTCCTAACTCTTTCTTATCCAAAACTAAGAAACAAAGTGTTGGCTGTAGGCAGATTTGGTCCCCCTCCTTTATCCATAGAGTCTTTTTCAGTTATGGAATCTATAGTACAGCTTCTATGAATTTAAGTGGGTTGTGGAAAGGACAAGCATATTGGACACCCTCATTGGCCAACTCTAGTCAACACTATTGACATGTGCCTATGACAGGTCCAGCAGCTTTATTAACCCCTGCAGGGAGATGGGGTGGAGGAGCAGAGATTTCAACTATGCCAACAGGCATCAGTAAAAAGGATACTTCTACTTAAAACTTAGTACACACTCTTATTTCTTTTTCGTTCAACCCAGTGGGCCTTGAGTGTACGGCCCTTAAGTGTAAGTACCGTCCCTTATTCTGATTAAAAAATAAATTAACTTTTAAACTTTCATTTCAAATGCAACCTATTCAAAGCAAATTCTGTTGGGAAACTTGAAAGTAGCCTTTCTTGGCATTTAGTAACTGTGTTATTCTCACAGGCGTGCGCAGAGGGTGTGCCAGGGCACACCCTAATCACCCGTGTGACGCAGATTCCCCCTGTTTAGACCCCTGATATTTTACCAAAGCCCCCTAACGGGGCTCCTAAAAAATTTGTAAAAAAAATGTATAAAAATTAAAACTACTGACACCGTCCACTGCCCTACTGATACCAATCTCCGCCCTACTGACACCGTCCACTGCCCTACTGACACCAATCTCTGCCCTACTGACACTATCCATTGCTTTGCTGACACCGTCTATATATATATATATATACACATGTACACACACGCAAATATGGCTGTGCACACCTATGGTTATCCTTCTCTCTATCTGAGCCAATCGAGTACTGTCCATGATACTTTTTTATTTGCACTAACATACAATTTTTCAGGACAAGCTTTTGGGGTATTCCACCCTTCTTCAAGGTCTAAGCAGTACTAATGCACAAAGTTTTATCAGAGTGTTAAGCCGGCCATAGACGGTTCGAACCTCGGCTGGCTCAGCAGGGACCTGCTGAGATTTGAACCATGTATGGGCAAGCTGATTGTACCCAAGTTGATCGATCAACTTGGGTACAACCAGCCTGTCAGATTTTATATATGATTATTGCTAGTGGCTATTATAGCCGCTAGCACCAATCACTGTGTTCTCCCGGTGTGGATGGCTCCTCTGGAACACAATGGCTCTGTGGTAGCTTTTCTCCCATGGTAGCAGGAAAGAAAATCTCTCCATCTATGGCCAGCTTTAATCTCTGAGAAAAAAAAACACACACACAAACAAATGTACACAGCAATGGTAATTAGGCTTGGATAACTGGTGAGAAAAGGTGTTTTCTCTATCTGAGCCTAATCCAGTAGCAAATGAGTTCATGGATAATAGGGATCTGTCACATCCCATGATAATTGCATATGCTACCTATGAAGATATAAATACTGGGGTATGTTTTGTGACACTCAAAACTGAAGAAGTGGTCCACATAAATGCAACTACTACTAGCTATCTAATGACAGGCATAAAAAATATACTTTAAACAATACTCTTGGCAAGTTTAAAAAATTGTAAATGCAGAAAAGTGTTATGGTGTTGTAGGCTAATAAATGACCGTTGGGTGAAAAGTTTTCTAGGAACACCAGGATGTAAACTAAGGAAGTTATTTATTTGGATAATGCAGTGAACACTCTATTGCAAACTTTCACGCTCCTTACTGTTCTTCGCAGCATAATACTGTATGCAACATCAATGGAAGACCAAGCACATTTATTAAGACAAAGACAAACAACCATTCTACTGTCACATGGAACTCAAGAGGGTGAAACTTATGAGTTAGTGATAGAAGTAAATATAACCAGAGCATATCAAGAAAGGCCATGGAATTGTGCATTGTTTGGAGTCAATTCAGTTCAAATGGGAAATGACGAGAAGGAAATTATTCCATGTCTCAGGAACTGTGTGCAGCACACAGATAAGAAGTGACTTGTTCGTTGTGAGTAGAAATGCAGGAAGTGTGCTCCAGTCATGTTTCCTTTGACACAAGCAGAGAGAGAGGGAACATTAGGAATGTAGACCATCTATAGTCACACTGCCACCTAAATTCACATACATTCAAAGCTCTTGTATGATTCTACTGGATGTACTTGTATTAGATATCCACATTGGATATGGGTAACATCACAGTTTATCACAACATTACATGCATTAACGAACTGAAGAACGTCACCTGCCAAACAACATTTTCAAAACCTTTTCTAGGTAAGAAAAATCATACTTTTACATTTTAGATTATGTAAATGATTGTTAAGACTTCATCGTAATGCCTTGCTTGTTTGGTGTGCTATAGTCATATTGTGATATCATTTTTACATATACAACTGAATAAATTACATTGCATATTATTTATATTGCTAAGTTGATAATATCAATGGACAACCTCACAGGCTGCCCAGAACAGTTTTTGACCCGGGCCAGTAAAAACAATACTTGCTGCCAATGCCAATAAAATGAATTGTATCATTCAGAAAAGGAACCTTACTGATTAGAGGTCTACGTCTAATCTAATTCATATGTGGGACTTAAAGAACATTTTGGGAAAATTTAAGAGATTAAATCTTTATCTTTGTCTTTCAGTCCCAATCTCTTGTTGCAACACATAGAGGAAATGCATTACATATTATAACTTTGGTTGTATAAAATAGACATATACTTTTACTTTCCTAAATCTGTTTTACTTAATTTATGATACATGAGGATAGGTAAAGCCCTTGTGTACCTTGTATGTGAGTGTGTATATATATATATATATATATATATATATATATATATAGTGAGTGAACACTT
>BLSH010281118.1:0-12035 GCA_018402905.1 Glandirana rugosa | reverse complement strand
TCCCCTCACCCTCTACTCTCTGTATACTCTACCTTGCTACTCTCTGTATACTCTACCCCCTCTCTGTATACTCTACCCCCTCTCTGTATACTCTACCCCCTCTCTGTTACACACACACCTCTGCCTCCAGTTTTTCACTAACACACTTTTTGCATCCAGTGCTCCCCACCAGCATATCCCTGCCTGCAATGACTCCCCCAGCACACCTTTGCAGCTCAATTCTTTCTCCCCACTGTTACACTCACCATCTTCTTGCCAATTCTCTGATGCTGGCCAGCCAGGAAGAATACATGATAATGGTGGAGCTGGAGAGTTTGAAACCTCCCAAAAGGTCTCATGGCTGAATATACAGAGATTTCTCTGCTTCTTTCACAAGCCTGTGCCTGTTAAGTAAGACACTCCGCCCACTCCCCTAGCTGTACAGTATTCTATTGCACGCTGTAGGTGGAGAGGGGAGGTCCCAGGCAACACAGTGTGCCGACTGGCACGGAGTGCTCTGCTCACAAGGTTCCCGGGGCATAACTCGGGACGTGACTGATACGGGGTGACCTAAAAAGAGGCACTGTCTGAGCAAAGCAAAGCAGTTGGCATATATTGCAGGGGATGATTAGGGTGTGCCTGGACACACCTGACACGCCTATGGGGAGAGAACAATTGTAACTACTGTATATGCACCCACAGTGATGTATAATAAACCTGAATTATACACCGCTGCTGGTACACATACAGTAGTTACAATTGGTCCCATTCCCTGCCGCCTTCCTCCCCGCCCACGAATGTATATACTCCAGTTTTTTGTCTATCCACAGGTTGTTTGGCAAAGGAGCGGGGCTCTGCATATCAGCCCTGCCCATCCCCGACATCAGAGCTCAGATTTGACAGTTCCACACGCTTGTGGTCACATCCACCCCCAGCTTGCCCACCAATCCCTGCTGTGCTGGATAGATATTCACAATGCTGCATGTCCTGCTAGGGCTAGGCTGTCAGCAATGGGTATAGGCACTGCCCCTGGATCCGGGGACAGAACTGGGGACAGATTTTGTCTGAAGAGAGTGTCCTCAATCCGGGGACTGTCCCTGGAAACCAGGGACGCCTGGTCACCCTAACCTACAGCAGTGATCTTAGCATCTAAAAATAAATTTATTGTGGAAACACGATTGATAAATTCATGTCAGAACAAATGGAGCACTTATTAGATGTAAAAATATTCCCAGTTTCATTCTATCCTTTTGTAACATTTGATGTGCTTATTCAATTGTCTTGATGTGCTTGTTTAATTGTTTTTGATTTGTAATATTAAAGGACATTTAAAGGGCAATGTGAAAACCTAAAAACAATTTCAAACTTTTTTTCTTCCATAGTATGTGTTTTGCATTGATGCAATTTTATATATGTTTTTTATTGTACAAAAAAAGACAAGGCACCAGGATGGCAGTACTTTAACCTCCCTGGCGGTATTCCCAAGTGTGGCTCGGGGTGGATTTTCAGTACCAAGAGCGGTAACCCCGAGCCACACTCGGGCTTGCATCGCTGGAACCAGGCAGCGCTACTCACCTTGTCCCCTGGATCCAGCGATGTCCCCCGCCGTGTCTGCGGGCTGTGTCCGCCGCTCCGATGCCTCTGTGTGCCAGGCTCCGTTCCCTGCGAGCGTCGCGTCGCACGGGGACGGAGACCGGCGGGAAATTCAAAAAGTGAAACACACACTATACATACAGTACACTGTAATCTTATAGATTACATTACTGTATGAAATCATTACACATCCCCTTTGTCCCTAGTGGTTTGCCCAGAGCCCTGCATGCACTTTTATATAATAAATGTCATTCTTTCTGCCTGGAAACATGACAATGTCCATGGCAACCAAAAAGCGTCCCTTTACGTCAAAAGTGGTTTTTGATCAGCTAGAAAACAGCGATAGTAAATAAGAATCATTTGCAGAATTGAGTGATACTGATTTTTGAGGAAATTTATCATCAGAAACTGAAAGTGACGACAGCGACAATTCTGCAACTGAGCAAATTTCTGCGTTTTTGGTTTGATAACATTATTGAATAAATTTTATTACTATTATATTATTATTTTTGATAATTATTTTTAGTTATTTATTATATTATAATTTATGATTTCATTTTTCAAACTTTTTCATACCCGGGATGTCTACTAGACTGTTGTTTGGACAGATTTAAGTGAGTTATTCCTAAGAATTACAGGCCTACAATATAAAACGCCAAATTTTCATGCAAAATAATTGTACCGCTTTCAGCAATAAATTCCAGACTCAGTCATACCGCCAGGGAGGTTAACCACTTCAGCCCTGAAAGGTTTTACCCCCTTCATGACCAGGTAATTTTTTGCAATACGGCACTGCGTTGCTTTAACTGGCAATTGTGCGGTCGTGTGACGATGTACCCAAATAAAATTGATGTTCTTTTTTCCCACAAATAGAGATTACTTTTGGTGGTATATCCTGCAGTTTTTATTTTTTTGCGCTTTAAACAAAAAAAGAGTGACAATTTTGGAAAAAAAAAAAAACATTCTTTTTTACTTTCTGCTATAAAACATACACAATAAAAAAATTGTAAAAATACAATTTCTTCATCAATTTACGACAATATGTATTCTGCTACATATTTTTGCTAAAAAATCCTAATTAGCGTATATTGATTGGTTTACACAAAAGTTATAGTGTCTACAAACCAAGGGATATTTTATGGCATTTTTATTTTTTATTTTTTTTACTAGAAATGGCAGTGATCAGCGATTTTTAGTGGGACTGTGACATTGCGGCAGACAAATCTTTTGACACTTTTGACACTTTTTTGGAGTCCAGTGACATTATGACAGTGATCAGTGCTAAAAATATGCACTGTTACTTTACTAATGACACTGGCAGGGAAGGGGTTAACACTAGGGGCGATCAAAAGGTTAAGTGTGTACCTAGGGGGTGCTTTCTAACTGTGTGGCGGTTGCTCTGACTGGATGAAGACAGAGATTAGTGTTCCTGCTTAGCAGGAGCGCAAGATCTTCATCTTCTTTCCTGTCAGAACAGCGATCTGTCTTGTTTACATAGGCAGATTGCCATTCGGTGTCTCTGGGGAATGATCACGGGTTGCTGGCAGACATCGGGTCCAATCAGCATGCAATCGCCTCTCTGGCAGCCCACGTACCCCCCCCCCAGTGGCTATTGCACGAAATGACATACAGGTACGTCGTTTCACGCAATAGAGACAACCTGACGCAGGACATCTGTGGTAGGAGGTCGGCAAGTGGTTAAAGTGATTGTAAAGGCAGTTTTTTTATCTTAATGCATTCTATGCATTAAAATAAAAAAAACATTCTGTGTGCAGCAGCCCCCCTCAACCCCCTAATACTTACCTGAGCCCATCTCTATCCAGCAATGTAGCAGGAGAGACTCGGCTCTCAATCTAAGTCAGTCAGCCAATGAGGAGAGAGAGGGGACGGGGCCTATCCGAGGCTCCATGTCTGAATAGACACATGGAGCTGTGGCTCAGCTCAGGTGCCCCCATAGCAAGCTGCTTGTTGTGGGGGCACTAGTCAGGAGGGAGGAGCCAGGAGAACCAAAGGGGGACCCGAGAAGAGGAGGATCTGGGCTGCTCTGTACAGAACCACTGTACAGAGCAGGTAAGTAGGACATGTTTGTTATTTTTAAGCTAGAAAACCCCCAAAAAAACAAGACTTTAGTATCACTTTAAGAATATCTAAACATCAAACTTTGTTTAAGCTTTGAATAGTGAAGGGAAGGACTAAACCCTCAGTTGTGTTTTATTTGTTTTCTATATCCCAGCTGGGAAGATTAAAGTGTTTGTTAACCCAATTAAGCAATATATACAGCACAGTGCTTGTGCTGTGTCATTTGGCCCCCTGTATCACCTGAAATACCTGGATGATCCTGACAGTTTCTACCTTCCCCTTGTACTTTGACCACGATATATCAGTGCTGCTGAGCCCTGATTCAAAGCTATCTGACCTTTATATCATCCCCTCTGTCAGATAAAAAGCTGTGTCCTAGTGCCTGTGCCTTATAAAAAAAGAAAAGCAGATTTCTACCTGTTTTAACAGTGTCTTCCAGCGATCACTTGACTCCAGGCTTTCTGCTCCTCTCCTCCCCTCCTCCCTGGCTGACGTCAGCAGGGGAATCTCGGCCACCCCCGCTGGAGATATCAGACGGGGAGAGCTGAGAGCCTGGAGTCATCTTATCGTTGGAAAACGCAGTTAAAACAGGTAGAAATCTTTTTTTTTTTACAAAGCACAGGCACTAGGGCACAGATATTTATCTGACAGAGGGGATGATATAAAGATGAGATAGTGGCTTAACAACCACTTTAACTCTCATCATTTGTCCTGGTGACCAATGTCATTTGGAATGAAAGTTAAAGAAAATCTAAGATGCTGAGCTTGTCACCAGAGCAGAAATTCAGGGAAAACTTTCCAGTGGGGACACAACTGTTTCAGTGTTAGCTGTGCAAGGATTTCCATCACTTTGCAGAGTTTTTCTTTCACTTTCTGTTTGCAAGTAACCCCTGCTTTTAGGTGAAATTCTCCCTGCTGTTGTTCTGCCTCTCCCTTAGTTACCTCTTCTGCAATCTCTGGCAGTCAGGTATGGTCTGCCACCTTATCATCCCTACTTTTATCATTGCTGGAGCTCACTTGGCAGCAAGCTGCAGGAACATCACTGCCACTTGCTGCTCTCTGCCTGATGTCCCCTCTCCCTATAGTCCTGGCGCTCTCTTCCTCATCCTTAACATCTGAAATGAGGATTTTTTGTGCATGACCAAGACCAAGACACTCATTGTGTAATTAAAAAATTCTGCTAACTCCAACATGCCAATCGGAGGGGCTATAAAGGGGTTAACAAAAAAGGAGAAGGAAAAAAAGGGTGCATTTACAGTATTTGAAGACAACTCTGCGCCTGGGAGGAGGAAGGAGAAGTCTTTGTCAGACACTTAAATACCTCCTATATATGCTGTGGCTATATAGCATAGTCTCAGAATGAATAGGCAGATGCGCTCTGTTCCACAATGCCATAGCCTGGTCACTGCTTTTTCCTGTAGAAGCTTTTTGGCCCCAGTCCTTCCTGTGCAGAACCTCTGTCTCTCCCTTTAAGCCTCCCTGACATGTTAACCACTGTGCCCAGGCCAATTCTGACAACTCTTGATTATACTCAAAAGAAACCAAGAAAGGCCATCATCATGTTTCAAATTTACAACTTCCCATGTTTATTAAAATACAAAAAAACACTCATTAAAAAGTGCACAAAAATATGTACACACCGATACATCACTTCTCATCAGACATGATGACATTACAAGCCCCACCCTGATGCATTTCGCCATTAGTCATGTGACTTTCCCAAGGGGAAGTAGTATAATTGTGAGTGGAGAATCCCATCCTGGTGGTCTGGAGAGTTTGGAGAATCCTATAAGGTGAATTTGGAGAACAACCATCTGGAGGGGATTAAATTCCCCTGGTGGGGAAAGTGCACACAGCAATATTTTTTTTATATAGGTCAAAAACTTGAGGTGAGCAGATTGTTTGACTGGTGGAGGTCAGCACGTGGTGATTCATCTAACAGGATGCAAGGTTCACACAGACACAAAAATAACTTTTTCAGAGACCTGATTTGTCAACTGGGCACATTTGTTGTTTTAAGATTATTTCAGTCTTGGGACTGTATGAAAGGTTTCTATCATTATCTAATTTATGAATATATATAACATTTCTAAGAAACTACTGTATATGTATGGCAATATGGTAGTAGTGGTTTGATAATAATTATTATGGTTTTCTATTGCAGGTTCCCACCATCATTCACAAGTTGTAACTAATATGATTATGGTATCAGGGCTGTTAACTAATTCATCTTAACTTAATGTTGGGAGTTTTGCACTATTTTACAGCATTTGCAATTAATATTTGCAGGTGTTGCCACTAGTCACAAGTCACGATTCTTTATGCATGGTCACATTATTAGTTCTGTATTAATGTAGACAGGTTGATTTTTTTGCACACATATTGCATTTGCTTACCTTACACATCATTATTGATGTATGTGGGTTTGGGAAACTGGAAAGAGATTTCCACCATCATTCATCATACACCAGGGGTAGGCAACCTGCGGCCCTGCAGCTGTTATGGAACCCCATTTCCCATGAGGCATTGCAAGGCTGGCAGTTACAATTACTCCCAGATGCATGGTGGGACTTGTAGTTCTGCAACAGCTCGAGGGCCGCAGGTTGCCTACCTCTGATCATACACTATTTTGAATGCCCAGCATGTGGTGAAATATTGGTGTTGGTTATCAAACTATTATAACCATTGATGTAACATAGTATATATTGATTGGAAAATATAAGGAAGAACAGCACTTTTTTAGTTTGTAATTGTTTTCTAGGTTCCCTAGCTGTGACCTGTGTTTACCCAGTGCAGAAAAAAAACGCAGGTCACTGCACATAATACAAACAAGGCTGAACCAATAGGGCATGTAAGCATTACTATAAACCAGTGTTCCCCAACCCAGTCCTCAAGGCCCATCAACAGGTCATGTTTTCAGGATTTCCCTCAGATGAATCAGCTGTGGTAATTACTAAGGCAGTGAAACTGATCAAATCACCTGTGCAAAATAATGGAAATCATGAAAACATGACCTGTTGGTGGGCCTTGAGGACAGGGTTGGGGAACACTGCTATAAACAATAATATTTTGCATAAAAAATGATCCATTGTTTATCACTAGCAGACCATGAATGTGCAAGGAGCAAATATAGCTACCCTATGTACATTCATAATTACACGATATAAAGAAACAAGGTCTTCATACAAACTGAGTAATACGTTTATTTATATACAGCTGGCCTCTTTCATGTAGAGCTAATCGCCTTCGAATGCACATCTAAAATCTATTAAAAAGACTGCAGTTCCACTTTAACTGTACTACTCATGCACCTGGTGACAACATTTAAGAGCAAGAGTTGGATCAGCAGATTTACAAAGGAAGCACCTGGCAGGCAAAGCAAAACAAGGCCTATATGTCACTGTGCGTGTTTGAAATTTTAACCCCAAAGTTGGTTCAAAAACAGAGCTTTCAATTGACAAGCACCCTGCAACTACAGAACAGAGCAAATAACCCGGTCCGTAAACTTACTCTGTACGTTATGCATTGTACATTTACATCCGTACCTTATGTTAATCCTCTGAGATAAAAGATTTGTAGTGCTACCTCTACAGTAGCTGCTTCATGGTTTGGGTTCTCTGTTCTTTTACCTCGACTCTTTAGATAACCTTGGCCCCACTGACATATTGGGCAAGCTGACCAGATTTTTAAAATGAAATCCGGGGACATATTTTTTTTTACTAGTAATTGTGGCAATCATCTACTTATGGAGGGACTGCGATATTGTGGAGAATGAATTGGACCAAGTGACACTTTTGACACTTTGCGGGAACCAGTGATACTAATACAGTGATCGGTTTGAAAAATATGCACTGTCACTGTACTAATGACACTGGATGGGAAAGGGTTATCATCAGGGGCACTCAAAGGGTTAAATGTGTTCCTAACCAGTGTTTTCTTACTGGGGGGGGGGTGCTTTTACTAAGGGAAGGCATAGATTGCTGTCCTTGCTTTGCAGGAACACAGGATCAATGTCTTCCATACTGACAAAACGGTGATCTGCTTTGTTTACACAGGCAGACCACTGTTCTGCCTATGTACAGAACAATTGGTGGGTACCGACAGACATCAAGTCCGCCAGACACACTGATTGGCTCTGATACCTAGAAATGCAGGATCACGTGTATATATACATGATCCTGCACAGCGCAACCGCCCTGTAGCAGTAACTCTGCTATGGGGCGGTCGGCAACTGGTTAAGATCATCAGCACTATAAGACACAGACAGCAGGCACTCTATCATGGCTCTGGCTGGCTGTCACAGTGCGTCACATGGCATGGCTGCTGGGTGCTGATACTTATGAACAATAAGTTAACAAAAAGCACCCAGTAGCCATGTTATGTGACACTGTGACAGTGCACTGCCAGCCAGAGCCATGATAGAGTGGCTGCTGCCTGTGAGCTATGATACCATCCAATATGCAAGAGAGACAGACGCAGTGCAATGTAGTCTATTCACAGACACCCCCAAAGCACACCGGTGTTGAAGCCTTGAAGAAATGGGCAGCCCCACAATCAGATCCACTTCCCCTCTGTTCCTGCTGCTGGACACTGTCAGCTGAGCTCAGGTGCCTCTCTCTGCCTGTCACCTCTTCCACCCACCTTACAGCCTCTCAAGTCTCACTCTCCGGGCCCCTGCTACTACTGGGTGGGGAGCGGAGCTGAGCGGAGGAAAATCACTCCGCCGGGAAAGGCAAGGAGGGAGGCAGGTGGCTGGCCAGGACTTGAGCCAAGGCAGAAGAACATGCAAGTGGGAGCGGAATGGGCATGCGCCCAAAACTGAAGAAATAGTCCCGCTCTGACCAGCACATGATCATCAGAAAGGGGCACGGATAATGGAAAAAATACACCCCCCCAAATTTAGTAGGAGCAGTGGAGCTAGCGTGTGTAATTCAGAGTTTTTTTTTTTTTTAACTCTGCACTGACTATCTTTGAAATTGCCCGGGCCCCCGTTCAAATCCATTCCGGGGACAAAAGACTTGGTCCAGGGACAGTGTCCTCAATCTGGGGACTGTCCCCTGAAACTGGGGACGTCTGGTCACCCTAATACTGCGTTCAGCAGATAGAGATTGCAAATATGTTGAGACTATTAGCCCTCATTCACATTGAATGTGGCTTTAAAATCATGCTGGAATTGCACGGTTTCAAAGCCGCATGTCAGTGCAACTTCAGGTACGACTTTGAAGACATCTGTGCGGCTTCATGCACAGATGTCTATGTAAGTCACACCTGAAATCAGCAAAAGAGCTTCACAGGTTGCCACTGGAGTCCTCTTCTACTCTTCCATGATAACATCATCAAGCTGGTGGATGTTAGAGACCTTGCCCTCCTCCACCTTCCATTTCAGGATGTCCCACAGATGCTCAATAGGATTTAGGTCTGGAGACATGCTTGGCTAGTCCATCACCTTTACCCTTTGCTTCTTTAGCAAGGCAGTGATTGTCTTGGAGGTGTATTTGGGGTCTTTATCATGTTGGAATACTGTCCTGCGGCCCAGTCTCCGAAGCGACGGGATCATGCTCTGCTTCAGTATGTCACAGTACATGTTGGCATTCATAGTTCCCTCAATGAAATGTAGCTCCCCAATGCCGGCAGCACTCATGCAGCCCCAGAACATGACACTCCCACCACCATGCTTGACTGTAGGCAAGACATATTTGTCTTTGTACTCCTCACCTGGTTGCTGTTGTTCTGAGTGGAACCTGTCCTGTTAAACCACTGTATGGTCTTGGCCACCGTGCTGCAGCTCAGTTTCAGGGTCTTGGCAATCTTCTTATAGCCTAGGCCATCTTTATGTAGTGCAACAATTCCTTTTTTAGGCCATCAGAGAGTTATTTGTCATGAGGTGACATGTTGAACTTCCAGTGACCAGTATAAGAGAGTGATAGCAATAACACCAAATTTAACACACCTGCTCCCCATTCACATCTGAGACCTTGTAACACTAATGAGTCACATGACACCAGGAAGGGAAAATGGCTAATTGGGACAAATTTGGACATTTTCACTTAGGGGTGTACTCACTTTTGTTGCCAGCGGTTTAGACATTAATGGCTGTGTGTTGAGTTATTTTGAGGGGACTGAAAATTTACACTGTTATACAAGCTGTGCACTCACTACTTTACATTGTAGCATAGTGTCATTTCTTCAGTGTTGTCACATGAAAAGATATAATGAAATATTTACAAAAATGTGAGGGGTGTACTCACTTTTGTAAGATACTGTATGAGCAAATCGAGAATTAGATCAACCACAATTCACTAGACAACATGGTCATGAGCTTGTAGCAGTTTGATGTGGAACTCAATATAGTTGAATTGATCTATACCTAGAAATCACTAATCAGCATAAAGTAAAGACATAGGTAACAATAATTGCAGTATTGGGTAGTCTTGCAATAACTTTTCTGCAACCAGTGTACTATACTGCTAGAGTGCACTCTAGGACTGACTATGCTAAGACCCAGGTCTATTGTAATGGTACCCCTATCTATAAACAGTAAATTAAGTTCTTGCAGAGCAGCTTATCTAAAGAGACAGTTCTTTGCTCTAGTCCTTCAGCCGTCTAGCATTGGGGCCCAGTATTTACAGCGGTACACATAAATACAGTCCCAGTAAAGACTCCATGCAGTAGTAAAGGCTGCTAGTCAAATGTCCAGTCATGATTATATAGTTGGTAAGGTTGAATAACCTGTGTGTGTGTGCGTCAATGGAGAATACGTTTATTGCTTGCAGTCATTCTTAGTAACCAGTCCTCCTAGCTTTGTTGAAAGTGTCTGGACTCTCTCCAGCTCAAGCACATCATTCCTGAGGACTGGTGACCAGAACTGAACAACATACTCAATGTGGCCAGACCATAGTTTTGTAAAATGGTAGAATTATAGTCATACCTCTTGTGTAAATACCTTTTTTAAATAAATGCTAATATTCTACTAGCTTTGCTTGCTGCAACTTGGCATTGCATGCTATTGCTAAACCAGTTATCAACTAGGACTCCCAGATCTTTTTCCATCCTGAATTCTCCCAAAGGTTCACCCACTAGCAAATAACTTGCATTCATATTTTTTGCCCCAAGTGCATTACTTAACATTTTTCAACATTAAACCTTATTTGCTGTGTGGCTGTCCATCACTTTACTTTTTTGAGATCTTTTTGTAAACTTTCTATATATAATATTCTGCTATGAAGTTATTGCCCTTCTTAGCTTTGTATTATCAGCAAACACTGAGATTGAGCTATTTATACCAATCTCTATATCATTTAGGAATAAATTAAACAGAATTGGTCCCAGGACAGAGCAATGGGGTACCCAATTACAACTCCAGACCATTATGAGTACACACTATTCATCACCACTCTTTGGACGCACCCCTGTTACCAGTTTTCTATCTAGGTTCATTCCAACAGACCTCAATTTTTAAATTAAGCATTCATGGACAACTGTATCAAATGCTTTGTCAAAATACACATACTATAGCGTGTGGTGGTGTTGCACTGTGATCTGAGATGGTATACAGGTGTGGTAATACAAGTCCTAAACACTAAGTAAATGGCAAAAAATTATAATAAGGTGTTCACACACAGTCACATAGTGCTAATAATATGCTAATAAGAAAAGGTCCCATGGACGGTAACAAAAATAAAGCTTCACATCAGTGAGCGTGCATAAATTAGATAAACAAACTGTCTGCTTAACCAGTTCCACACTGCCTACCGTCTATTTACGGCGGCAGTGTGGATGCTGGGCGCGAATCGCCATAAAACGGCATCGATCTGCAAGTGGGCGCTAGGGGGCGAGTGTGCCCCTGAGGAGTGTGCCCGTGGCTCGGGAGGACCCGATGTCCGTCGGCGAGCCATGATGAGCGGCCACAGGCAAAGAATGGAAACACGGCGGTTCCCCGCTCTGTTAGTGGGGGCATGGGAGATCTACTGATCCCTGTCAGTGGGATCAGTTAAATCTCTCATGCCCATGGTAGCCCAGCCCCCCCCCCCACAGTTAGAATACACCCAGGGAACATAGTTATTCCCTAGATCTCCCCCTGCAGGTTAACCCCTTCACTGCCAATGACATTTATACAGTAATCAGTGGACATTTCAATTTCTGATCTCTGTATAAATGTCATTGGTCCCAAAAAAGTGTCAAAAATGTCCGACATGTCCGCTGCAATATCGCAGTACCGCTAAAAATCGCAGATCGCCGCCATTACTAGAAAAAAGAAACAAACCCAGAAATGAATTCTCATCATCCGTAAACGTGGCCACTTTTGCGCAAACCAATCAATAAACGCAGATGGCGATTTTTTTTTTTTTTTTTTTTTATCACAAATATGAGGAAGAATATAAATC